>PVHX01025394.1:0-22462 GCA_004024805.1 Geosciurus inauris | reverse complement strand
GGGCTTGGAAAATGTTATTCCATGATCTCCTGGCTTTTAGTGTCTGGGTTGAAAAATCTGCTGAGATACGAATTGGTCTCCCCTTGTATGTAATCTGGTTCCTCTCTCGCGTGGCCTTTAAAATTCTATCCTTATTCTGTATGTTGGGCATTTTCATTATAATGTGCCTTGGTGTAGATCTGTTGAAATTTTGTACATTCAGTGTTCTGTAAGCCTCTTGTATTTGATTTTCCATTTCATTTTTCATACTTGAGAAATTTTCTGATATTATTTCATTGAAGAGATTGTGCATTCCTTTGGTTTGAAATTCTGCACCTTCTTCTATCCCAATAAATCTTAGATTTGGTCTTTTGATGCTGTCCCATATTTCTTGTATGTTCTGATCATGATTTTTTACCATCTTCACTGTATAGTCAAATTTATTTTCAAGATTGTGTATCTTGTCTTCATTATCTGAGGTTCTGTCTTCCAGGTGATCTAGTCTGCTGGTGATGCTTTCTATTGAGTTTTTCATTTGGTTGATTGTTTCCTTCACTTCAAGAATTTCTGATTGGTTTTTTTTCACGATTTCTAGCTCTTTCTTAAAGTAATCTTTTGCTCTCTTTTCTCTTTGTTCAAATGATCGATGGTTGCCTTTATTTGCTCTCCTATTTCTTTGTTGGATTGATCAATTTTTGCCTGTAATTGTTCACTGATGTCATTCTTTAGTTCGCTGATCATTTTAATTATGTACATTCGGAATTCTTTCTCTGACATTTCATCAACTGTGCTGTCAATGGATTCTGTTACAATTGTATCCAGGTTTATTTGGGGCACTTTCTTCCCTTGTTTTTTCATGTCGATTGTGTGTCTTCCTTTCTTGAAATACCAGTCTGAGGTATTGTAGCTTCTATCCTATAATCTTGTATTGACACTCCAGATTACCTGTGTCTCACCTTGGAGCTACTCCTGTTCTCCCAGTGTCCCCAGATGGGCACTACTGTCACTGAATTTGGTGGCGGAAGTAGTGCATGTACCTCTAGAGTGCAGTGGGAGTGGCCTTGGATGGGCTCCTGAGGCGGCCCCTGAGGGCTGTTTTGGCCCTCTCTTGCACTCCTGCTGGTGAACAGGAACTCTGGAGTGGAAGTAGAGGCTGGTTCAGGTCTCACTTAGGCAGAGTCACAAGCTGGAGAGTTTGTGCGCGACCCTTACCGTGAGTATGAGCTTCCCTGGGGTTAGAAGCTAGCAGGCTCTGGTCTGCCTTCAACTGGTCACCCCTGGCATTCCCACTGGAATTCTGGAGCAGAACTGAGGCAGGCCCAGAGCGCACCAGGGTGGGGCCTCTTCACGCTGGGGTCTCTGGGGGCCACTCTTTCCCTGGGTGTGCTTTCCTCTGTGGCTGTTAGCAATCAGAATCTGGTCAACCCTTAGTTGGACCCCCGTGGAGTTTCCTGAGGGTGGATCTGGGCCCTCTGCAGCTCCTGCCAGACCCCGGGAACTCTGGAGTGGAACTGGGGCAGACCTAGGCTGCCCTAGGATGGGGCTGCCTCGCGCTGGTGTCTCTGGAGCGATTCTTGCCCTGAATTTGGGCTCCCCAGTGGCTAGAGGTAGCTGACCCTGGTCTCCTTTTGGCTGGACAACCGTGGAGGTTCTTGAGGGTGGATCAGGGCCCTCGGCAGCTCCTGCCGGTCCCGGGAACTCTGGAGCAGAACTGGGGCAGGCCCAGGCTGCCCTTGGGTGGGGCTGCCTCGCACTAGGGTGTCTGGGAGGACTCTTACCCTGAGTTTGGGATCCTCAGTGGCTCGAGGTGGCAGTTCCTAGTCTCCCTCTTGCTGGACACCCGTGGAGGTTCCTGCGGGCGGATCTGGGCCCTCTGTGGCTCCTGCCGGTGCACCAGAGCTCTGGAGCGGAAGTGCGGTGGGCTGTCTCTGCTGGGGTCTCTGGAGCGACTCTTGCCCTGAATATGGGCTCCCCAGTGGCTAGCGGCTGGGGCCGTGTGTCCACGGGAGCAGCTGCTAGGGGCCCTGCGTGGTTGGGTGGGTGCTGGAGCCAGGAACCCCGTATAGAAGCAGGCCCCACCCAGGGCGAGCCCAGGGCTGGGGCTCTGAGCCGCCGCGGCTGAGCTCCGCTGCCGCTTGCTGCCGAAGACGCGCTGCCTGTGGTAATGGCTGCTGCCTGGTGGCCCTGCTTACACGCGCAAGTGAAATTCCTGCCGGGGCAGCTGTAGGATGATGTCCAGAAGCTGGCTGGGAGATGGTATTTCCACTACTTCAATCTCTGGCTCTGGAGAGACTGACCACAGCGTCTGCCTAGGCCGCCATCTTGGAACCGCCCCTCAAATGACTTTTTTTTGTAGTAGGATTGTCAGATACAGCAAAAAAAATCCAAGTTGCTCATTTAAATTTGAATTTCAGATAAATAACAAAAAAGATTATTTAGTATAAGTAAACCCTAAATATTGCATGGGATATACTTACACTAAGAAATTATTTGTTATTTATCTGAAATTCAAATTTAACTAGGATTCCAAAAACAATCCTATTTTTTACTTAACAGCTAGGCTTAGATCCCACCTGAGTCTTTTGATAGGACCCAGGAAGTACCCTGAGATCCTGGCAATGGTGATTGACACTAACAAAATCTGATTCTTATAAAGTGTTTAGTAGGGGCCAAAGATAGTGAGCTTTCCTAATTGCATAATTTGGTAAGATGTGCTTTAATTAAGCAAAAGGACACATTAACCTATGTTATGTTTAATTGTCTGAAAATTCCTGCATTCAATCTGAATTGAAGTCCTATATTTTACCAAGTTTTCATCAAAGCAATGGGAAAATGGCTGTGAACAAAATAAAGTGTCTTGCTTATGCAGCCCCAGCTAGTAGGGAAAAGATACCCAATAATACTCTCCCAAAAGCACAACTATAGAGAAGAGGCCCAGTGAAGAAAAATAACAAGTGTCATCAGAGTGGTCTGAAGGGGGACCTACCTCACCCAGGAGGATAGTTGGGGTACAGAGAAGTTTAAAAAGTTATCTCTGATTCCAAAGCCTAATGTTGAAGTAGGCATGTTCAGGAAAGCATTGAGAGTGGGGGAATTGGGCAAGTTAGAAGGGTTGAGAGACTCCCATGTGGCTAGGACATGATGAATCGTGCTCCACAGAGTCTGTAGAAATAGGTGAAGACTATGTAGAGTCTTCCGAGTCATGTTAAGGATTTGCCAATTTGCTTTAATAGCAGGAAGATTTTTAACAATGGGATGACATCATTGAAACTGCCTATTTCAAATGGTCTAATTTATGGGCTGGGGTTGTGGCTCAGTGGTAGAGCGCTCCCCTAGCACAGGTGAGGCAGTGGGTTCGATCCTCAGCACCACATACAAATCAATAAATAAAAGTAAAGTTATAATAAAAAAAGTCAACCTTTAAAAAAAAGATCTAATTTGGCTGAGGTGTGGAAGTGATACAGGAGGGAAAACAGCAGCGTGAGAGGCTGAGGAACAAGGATCACAAGTTCAAAGCCAGCCTCAGCAATTTATCGAGGACCTTAAGCAACTCAGCGAAATCTTGTCTCTAAATAAAATATTTTTTAAAAGGGCTGGGGATGTGGCTTGGTGGTTAAGGCCCCTGAGTTCAATCTCCCATGCCAAAAAAATAAAAACTAAAAATATAATAATAATAAACTAAGGTGGTGATAGTGAGCTACAGAAATACTTCAGAACTGGAAATGACAAGAGGTGCTGTTGGATGTGGGCAAGGAGTGAAGAAAACAAAGATATGAAAGGTGAGTCATTAACAGCATGATATTGGACACGCAAAATGGGAATGAAATATCCTCAAAGGGGCAATTTGGGGAAGAAGCAAATCCCACTGAGCAAGGGGCAATCTAAGTTTAACACTATTGAATTTGAAATTCCCAGGTCACATTTACCCTCTGTCCTGTTCCCAGACCCTCGTGTCACAGTCAGTGTGCATCTGGAAATAAAAAGACTGGTACCCTGAGCACTTGCTTGTGGGACTAAAATATCTCATAGCCAGATATGTTTTACTTCACAGTAACCATACAAATGAAGAGAAAATGCTAATTACCCAGACCAGAACCTAAAGAGTTCAGAGTAAGTAATGAGCCACAGAGGTAGAACCAGTTAAACACTGAACTTGGAACTCAATATGGTAGTTAAATGCCGACTCATAAAATGCAGACCCTGTCATTGATGAAATTTGTCCCCACTAAATGGAGAAAAAGATTCAGACAAGAGAGGTCTTCCTATACTACTTATTGATCTCCTTCTTGATGATATAATGGACAAGATACAATTAGCTTGCTTTTGGAACTGACTCCTCATTGAGAATAGTAACTAGCAATCTGGCTGGCTGACCACCACTATTCATTAAGAAAGTAAGTGGGTTTTCCACCCTATCCTTCACTTTTCCCACCAAATTAAAGGTCTCAATACCTGGCACGGTGGTGTGCACTTGTAATCCCAGCAGATCGGGTGGCTGAGGCAGGAGGATTGTGAGTTCAAAGCCAGCCTCAGCAATTTAGCAAGACCCTAAGCTACTTGGTGAGACCCTGTCTCAAAATAAAAATAAAAATAATAAGCATCCCTGAGTTCAATCCACAGCGCGCGCACACACATGCACGCACACGCACACACAAACATTTACATAGACATAACTGACATATTGTTCAATTGTTGTTAACCTCATTTTATTCTACATAGGAAAGTTTGAGAAAAGAAGATAGCTAAATTCTCTTACATTTTCCCTTCACATATATCCTGAGATAGAATGATAACTCCATCTAGAGTTTATCAGAGGAAATTGTTCAACAAGAAAGAAACTATATGAAAATGACCCCATTGGAGAGAAAAGGTTGAAAAATAGTACCAGGATTTATTTATGTAATTTCTAGGTATGTTTTTGGTCCAGTAGGGTGAGGTACAAATACATCTTACTGATAAATTAGACACTTAGGTAGATGTGGATGTTTCTGTAAATATTTTGGCAAAACTTTGTGAGAATATGGAACAAACATGAAATTAATAGAACGTATCACACTACTTAATATTCTTACACAGCACATAAATGCACAGAGTACCTTTATAACATAACTGCCCCACATGGAAACATTTAAAAACTTTAAAAAGTACATTTGCTAATGTCTTCCTAGAGACCGTGTGTTCCGCCTGTTCTTTGAAATGAAGTGTCAACCATCGCTGCAGTTCTTAGAACTAAGACGTTAAGAGTCTGTGGTGACAAGAATGAGCTCATTGTGGGCCGCTGATGGTACAGCCTCCTACAAACGTCTCATTGTACTCCTGAGCTGTGCTAATGATCCTTGCCTAATGGATCATGAAGAGCAGTTTGAAGCCTCCTTTTCCCAGAACATCACGGACTCCCAAAACCTTGTCAAAAATCACAAGTGGTTGCCACAATGGTAACCCTAGAGTGCCCCTTCCCGATGCAAATTTTAAATGCATTTGAAGGCTTCCAAAGGTGCAGCAAAGTTCAAGGGGAATTCAAAAGTGCACATCTGAGCTTTTATATATATTATATATATATATATATATATATCCTCATATATATATACATCTGAGCTTTTATATATATGTGTGTGTGTGTGTATCTCCTCAAATAATACTAGAGAAAGAGAAAGAGAAATTGTCAATACTACTTGACAATATATTGTCAAGAAGGTGATCAATACTATACTCAACCCTGGGTGTGAGTATATCACAGTGGAAAGAGCAAACTCTTACTATGTGGGAGGTCTATGTTTATCTAATTAGAGCAAAATAATAGCTGATAGTGATAGAACATTTGCCGAGTGTCTCTTTTCATTTTTGCAACTTTTCTGTATCATCGTCAGTCTCATTTTATAGATAAAGCCATCATAGATGTCAATAGATACTCTAAGGAGATGCACCTCATTTAGTAAGTGACAAAATGGTGAGTCAAACATATAAACACCCTCCAAGGTCCCCATGTGACATTTTATGGAAATCTGTGAACTCAGAAAATTTTCCAAAAATCTCTTTTCCCAAAAGAGAAAGTTTGGAGTTAAAAGAATGAGGTTCATACCACAGCTCTGTCATCTGTGCCCTGTATAAATATGGGCAAGCTATTTAACACTTCAGCATGATTATGATATACTAAATAAAGTGAATGAGATTACCCCCATTTTGTTTTTCAGTTAAACACACTGGTTAAAAACAACCCTGGGTGTGAGTATACCCCAAGATTATTGATCCCTTTATTCAGAGAGAATAAAAAAAATGCAGTGCTAAACTTCACTCAGTCTAATCTAGATCATAAGTTTAAATAAGCCAGTCTTTGGGACTAAACTGATATGAGCTTATTGTATAATTAGTCTTGGAGGAATCCCAGGTTCATACTACACTCTAGAGTTTTCTTAAAAGGAAACAATACTTCCACTGCCAGCCATCCTGGGAAGAGATACATTGGGAGCAATAAGAAAGGGCTCAGGGGAGGTCAGAGGTATAGCTCAGTGCTAGAGCACTTGCCTAGCATGTGCCAGGGCCTAGGTTCAGTCCCCAGATATGATAACAAAAACCAAAGGACTCAAGAGAACCTCATTTAGAAGGGGAAATTATACTGCTTTCCTTCAGACTAAAGATCCAGGGAGTTCCTCTGGGATTGGCTGCTTCTGGCCACATTAACCCAGTTCCAGAAAGAACAAAGAAACCAATCTTCTAAGAATATCCAAGAGTGAGCCGGGTGCAGTGGTGCACGCCTGTAATCCCAGCACTTTGGGAGGCTGAGACAGGAGAATCACAAGTTCAAAGCCAGCCTCAGCAACAGCGAGGTGCTAAGCAACTCACTGAGACTCTGTCTCTAAATAAAACACAAAATAGGGCTGAGGATGTGGCTCAGTGGTCAAGTACCCCTGAGTTCAATCCCCAGTACCAAAAAAAAAAAAAATAGGGCTGGTGATGTGGTTCAGTGGTCAAGTACCCCTGAGTTCAATCCCCAGTACCAAGAATATCCAAGATTGTATCATTGCTATAAATTACTGCATGTTTTTGTTCTTTTTAAATTATTATTAACCTTCAGTAATGTCAGTGACCTTCAATAATAAATCTCTACTATGATCTAGGACAAAATTCAGCAAACATTTTTCTGTAAATGACCAGAGAGTAAATATTTTAGACTTTGCAAAAGGCAGCAATGTACTCTCAACTGCTGAAAACTGGTTATTATAAATATAAAACATAGCAGGGCGCAGTGGCGTAAGCCTGTAATCCCAGCCCTTTGGGAGGCTGAGACAGGAGAATCGTGAGTTCAAAGCCAGCCTCAGCAACGGTGAGGCACTAAGCAACTCAGTGAGACCCTGTCTCTACATAAAACACAAAATAGGGCTAGGGATGTGGCTCAGTGATCAAGTACCCCTGAGTTCAATCTCCAGTACCAATATATATATATAAAACAGTGATATAACTGGTACACAGAACATCCTCTGATAATATTTAATTCTCCCTTCCTTCCTTCCTTCCTTTTATTGATTTTTCAGTTTCCTAAACTCAGTGTGATTATATTTAATTCATATCTGAATGGTTGGATTTTTTCCTAAATCTAATAGAAAAAAAAAATAGGAAAGCCAAATTATTATAATTTAAAACATATAGCTATTAAACATTTAGTTATTATTTTTTGAAAGATTAACTTCATCAAAACCTGCAGTCAAGGGACAAAAATAAGGTGACTGTATGCAAAAGATTCTTTGATGATGGTCTCTGTCACTCCCCCTATATAAAAATGACACCATGTGTGTCTTATTCTCCACATTCTGTGGGTACCCCTGTGTGTGCATGTACATACTCATGTGAGGTCTCTTTCTCCAGTCTTTACTTTTATGCATACTTTGAAATAAAAACTTTCACTGAATTCATTCATCTTTTGAATGAGCCAAAGGGAAGCTTTGTAGACATTAATGTAGCATAGAAAATCAATACATCACAATTAGTAAAAGGCAATTGGAAAGCCTCCTGGCTTTTGTTTTATTTTATTTTTATTCAGATCCACTCAGTTTGTTTGAACAGAGAATAATTTTTGCTATTCATCCCATCAGCCAGAATTCTTGAACCAATGAAGCCAATGGACACTAATGAAAAGCCATTTTTCATGTCCGTTACATTTGACTCAACACCAAGTTGCTTAATGAATTACATTTGGGTTTCACCTTAGAGTTGATTAAATATTTAACATTTGGAACAAAAATACAGCTGCATTTGGTAAGTTACCGTAAGTCACAAAATGGCTTCTAGCAACTAATTCTACAAGTTCAACATAGGAGACACTGTTAAATATCATCTAACCCCATAAACCAATGTTTTAGGCTAGACAATGGAGGCCCAAGAGATTGGGTGGCAGGTCCAGGTCATTCAGGTAGATTTCAACCTGCCAGTTCTTTTCTTTTAGCTACATATTAAACTCCTTTTGAGAAGCCAAAAATGAGATTTATTTCTTTTAAGAGAGTCAAATCCTATTTTTCAGAGATTTCCCACTTTTGAACAGATACAGACTTTGTATCTGACTTCAGGGTGCACATGTTTCTGAAAATCTCATATGAAGTTTCTGCTCTTAAGGAAAAGATCTGGATCTGCTGCCTTTGTGTAGTGCAGGATTAAGTACCAGCATGTTTGAGGGCAGGATTTATTCCTAAAGTTCCCAGCTTCAGCTAATTGCAAAATAAAAGATAAGACATCAATTTCAGAAAGAACAGCGCATTTCAATGAAAGCATAAAATGTAAACGTGGTGCTCTTTCTCTATTTTAGGATTGACCACACTAGAAGAAGAAAACTGATAAAATGTAATACTATTTTTTTTCAAAGTTCTTTCTACTCTTTAAAATTAATACTTGGGGGCTGAAGTTGTGGCTCCATGATAGAGTGCTCGCCTTGCACATGTGAGGCAACGGGTTCGATCCTCAGCACCACATAAAAATAAAGTTATAAAAAAATTAATACTTGGTTCTGATTTAGAAATTTTTCGGGTTAGCTAAAATGTACTCTAGAAGAATAGTAGTTCAATTTGGTTAATTTTATAGCATGATTGGGACAAAACTGATTCAAATTTCACATATTTAATGGGTACAATTTGATCAGTATGTACACGCTCATGAAACCATTACCACAATCAAAATAATAAACATTTCCATAATACCTAAAAGTTTCCTAGCACCTGTTGGTAATCCACCCCCTTTCCAACTCTGTCACCAGAGAACCCCTTTTTGTGTTTGTTTGCTCTCATTTTGTTTCATTCTACTGGTTATCAAATGATCCTTTATTGAAATATTTTCTTTTGTAGTTCTTACTTAGCTGGGGATTCAACTGTACCACTATGGACTTCATCTATAGAGTCACAAGGGTAGGACAGGCACAGAGGCACACACCTGTAATCCCAGCAGGTCGGGAGGCTGAGGTAGGAGGATCACAAGTTCAAGGCCAGTCTCAGCAACTTAGCAGAGCTCTAAGCAACTGAGTAAGACCTTGCCTCAAAATTAAAAAAAAAAAAATAGTGCTGGGGATGTAGCTCAATGATTAAGCACCCCTGGGTTCAATCCTTGATACCAAAAAAAAAAAAAAAGTCATGAGGGGGGCCACCACGCACATTGGAACCAACAGATGAGGCAGTCCCCAGGATTTCTTTTGGTTCCAGAGCATCTTCCAGCTAAAGATCAGTGCCGTATCTGTCAGACAATATTGATAATCTCACCAAAGGTGATATTTCCACTGTGCTGAAATGGTTTTCTGTTCGATTCTGTCTCTTGGAGTTCCCTCGAGGGCTTTAAAAATTAGAGCAGAGACAGAAGGTACCACCTCAATCTGGACCTGTCTGTTCTGAAAGGTCAGTTCCACTATAATCCTCATGACCTTCCAGTTATCAGTTACCTTAGCAACCATTTTGGGAGATAGACCCATTTCGGCAACAAGGGCAGGCATGGCATCCTCCCTTCAAACAAAAAGTTCTGAGACACAGTCTGTCACCTTCTCAGGGGTTCCCAGATAAATCCAACCTCCATCACCCACAGCACTGACCTTGATGGCACTTGAATTGGATTTTCCTGGTTGCCTCTACCTTCTGCCCCACTTTCTCATTCCTGCTTCCTGATGTCGTTTCCCAAATAAACTACCCACCCACATTCACGTCTCAGTCGCTTTTGGGAGAATCCAAACTACATGGTCCCTGACAAACATCGGACTCACTTCCAAGTAACAACACGTATTTCCAAGAGATGATGTCCTATGTCTCAACCACCTTAATTCACTTGAAATGATGGCTAGGATGAAAGGGATTTGCAGATCCAGAGGATAGTTCTGGAAAGGAATTTGGAGGAAAGAGTATGAAATAGAAAATCAGACTTTTTATTTCTCTGTTCTTAATAAGCTTTAATAAGCACCATTTCAGCTATTGAAAAGCTGGCCCTTGTCTCTTGATTCATAAGAAGTTTTGGTTCTTGTCCTGGAAGATGGGATTGTGTGTTCCAATCGTAATAACACTGTGGCTTCATAACCCTCCTGGGTTCAAGCTTGAGAACTCCCTGAGAGAACAGTCCACCTCGCTGCAAACACTGTGGAGCCAATAGTACCAATTTGCTGATTCATTCAGTATCCAAAATTGAAATGAGCTTGCTATACATGGGATCTGGAATGCCTCCAAAAGGCCTGTGTGTCGTTGCAATCCCTAGCCCATAGTACTGCTGGGAGGTGGTGGAGCCTTTAAGATGTGGGAGGTCTTCTAGTCATGAGGGGAGGCACTTGGAGAAGCTAATGGGAACCAGTCCTCTTTCTCTTTCAATTCACAGTCACGAGGTGAGCAGTTTTGCTCTGCTGGTTGCTCCCTACCATAAGGTGCTTCCTCACCACAGGCCTAAAACAACAGGGCCAACCAGTCATGGATTGGAACCTCCAAAACTGTGAGCCAAAATAAACCTTTTCTCTTTTTAAGTTGATTAATTCAGGTATTTGTTACAGTAACAGAAAGCTTACTAACACATACATAGCTATTCACATATTTTGATTGTGGGTTTTTATGGGGCTTTTGTTTTGTTATTGTTGCTGTTTGGGGCATTTGGGTTTTTTGGTTGTGTCTTGTTTTGGGTTTTTATCATTCATTTGTTTGTTCTGTGGCTGGGAATTGAACCCGGGGCCTTGGTCAAGTTAGGCAAGCACTCTACCAGGGAGCTACATCCCCAGCCCAATTTTATTTTATTTCTAACAATTGTATGGATTTATTCTTTTCAGAATTTGTGGAAAATGAGATACACTTATTTCTTCACACTATAGCAGGAGCTCAGAGGAAAACAGAATGCCATGAGGATCTTGAAGTCCTCATCTCCTGAAGATGCTTTGCTCCCTCTTCAGTCACATGTTCCCAAGAGCAGAAACAGGCTTTGATGGGGTAAGAAGCACACATCTTCAAAGATAAACTGGATCCATTTTTCGAGGCCCCATGCAGATACTGCCATCACATAAAATTGCTAGGATCCCCCCTTGAAAAATCTCAGCCCTCTTTTCTCACTTTTAAAACGATCCCAACAAAAGAGCAAAGCCCTGCCTGGTAAACAAGAGATTTAACTTCACTGCTTCCTACAACCTCCGTTTATAAAAAACTTTCCGTGAGTACAGGAGATATTTTTAATCAGAAATACTGTTTTCTGATACTCAGGCATCTGACTTCCAGGTGTGTCTCTGACGTTAACTTAAAGTGTGACTCTGAGCAAGTTCTTCCTCCTCTCAGGACATGAAACAAATCCCTCTCCAGATCTGACAGTGCGTCTCTGGTTCTAAGGGTAATCAAGGTTTCCATGATGCTAGTACCTCACCAGGCACATGTTCCAATACACCAGTGAAGTCAAGTGCACTTTAACAAAGTATTTTCTACATGACACCATGGGTAAGACACCAAAATGCTCTCAGCCTCAGTATCTCCCTCCCATGAGAGGCAACACAGAACTTGATGGGGATGAAACGTGAAGAGCATATCCCAAATCAACCAGCGACCCAGTGATGTCAAATTATTTTCAGGAACAACAGTCAGAAGAAATTTCTAAGTCTCTTAGGGCAATGTTGGAAAACAAATTCTAAAAACATTTACATTTTACAAAATAAAAAGTAAAAAGGAGGGGCTGGGGCGGTGGCTCAGTGGTAGAGCGCTTGCCTTGCATGCATAAGTCACCGGGTTCGATCCTCAGCGCCACATGAAAATAAATAATAAAAGATATTGCATACAACTAAAAAAATATTTAAAAAAAAAAGTAAAAAGGAGATCTTTAGCAAAAAAACAAGGAATGCCTTTGGCAACTGTGGATGCTCTTGTGTATTTCCAAATACTGAGTAGTCATTCGTTTTAGAATTATTGTTATCATGGGCACTAGAAGGACAGTAAGTGGTGCACAAGAAGCAAAACCGTGTCAGCACTCTGTTTTGTAAGAGGATAGTATTTTGGAGGACCTTTAAAAGGAGCACTGAAAAGTTACCTATGACTGTCCTTCAGGCTTATGCCACTTGCCTACCAATGCCACCAATCAGAAGATATTCTCTCCCCCACTACAATCCAAGGGGTCATGTAAGCATGAATATAAACCCAAATTCATGTCCCAGGCTCTGATCACCAAGTCCTCATCACTCAATTCTCTCCATCAAAGAGTGTAGTTATATTCTGAAGTTTCACCATTCACTAGGTTTCGAGGGGCAATAGAAACTTGTAGATTTGAGGAGAAAAACCTGTAAGTGTATGTGTGGGGAGATTGAGTCTGAATTTTACTCTCTTTTGTATGTTAAAGGCCTGGAATCATCCAGAGAACATTCTAGATGTTATAACTCCAGAAGAATTTATCATGCTGAAGGAATTAAAACAACCCAAGCTCAAACACAGAAACACACACAACTCAATAGAGCCAAATCAAGGAGGTAGGTGGGCAAAGGAAAGACCCACAGGTCGGCATGAAGCAGACCATCGGTCTGCACCACCACCACCCCCGCTGCTTAGGATGGTTAGTTGGGTCTTGTCCCTAGCATCCTGCTGCCTGGGCTTAAATCCTGATCCTACCATTGGTAAGCTGAGTGGCTTTGGGCAATTACTCAACTTTTCTCCTTTTCCAGCACCTCATTACAAAATGGAGCAAAACTAGTCTCATAGGGCTATTCTGTGTATTCAGTGACACAATGAATGAAAAGAGCTAGGGAGAGAAGCCAGGTGCAGTGATGCACGCCTGTAATCCCAGCACTCTGGGAGGCTGAGACAGAGAATCGCAAGTTCAAAGCCAGCCTCAGCAACAGCGAGGCGCTAAGCAACTCTGTGAGACCCTGTCTCCACATAAAATACAAAATAGGGCTGAGGATGTGGCTCAGTGGTTGAGTGCCCCTGAGTTCAATCCCCAGTACAAAAACCTTAGTTTTCCCTTCCATAAGACAGGTATAAAAAGATTATAAAAGACTAAAATGAGACGGTAGATAAGGAGTCATTCAGGCCAATGCTTAGGTAAGGAGACTCGAGTTCAGTCATATGGTAAAACGCCAGCTGAGCCTCCCAAATTTAATGGTCAGTAGTCAAGAAACTCTATGTACTTTGAAGCAATTGAAGAAGGTAAGACCTGGAGTGGTAGCCAGCTTTATTTATTGTCAAGGCCAGCACATTCATCAACTCTCCTCATTAAAATTTGCCAATTAATGAGCAGTGGCATACCCCTTAGCAAAGGTCAGCAGCAACCTAAGCAAACTTATCAAAAATTCAAAGAGGTACAGAGTTTGGGAAAAGTTCATTCTTCCCTTAATTAACGGATCTAATTACAATCCTGACATAACAAAATGCAAAATGCGCTCTTCAAAAGACACCAAGTCAAAGGTTTAACAGCCCAGATAACCTTCTCCTTTGGTACAGGCTGACCCAAATGTAGGGGAGGAGGGAGGAGGGAATCTCAGCATACAGTCAACAGGGTGGATGAAAGGGCTTTTCAAGAAATTAAAGCTCAGTAGCATCTCAGAATCCCAGAGCAACAGAGGAATTGAGAGGGAATAAAAACACTGCCACATCCTGGGATTTGGGTGAACACAGAGTCAAGGTTTTCACTAATCTCCCTTCTTAGCAGACGTCAAAGTATTTATTTGGTGACCTTTCCTAGCTAGTTATGAATAGTACTTTAACATCCTAAAGTGTCCGGATCTGTAATTGTTGCCTCATTTAGATAAAACCTAAAGTACAAGGAGACGGAATGGATATGCTGTGCTTAAGTTGTATCTGAAATAGCAGGTCCAGAATTTCAAACCAGGTACCACTAACCAAAGGCTCCGCAAAAAGGCAGCCTGACCCCCAGCTCTTCCACGCAGGGAGCCGCCATCTTGGGAGGGTGGGCTGGGTCTGTGCCATGACCTAGGAGCCATTTCATGGAGCACTTCAAACACTCTGGCAACTCTAGGTTTTGATTCATTACATGAAAGTGGATGGAATAATAGAAGCCATTAAATCATGGTGCTTCCCACCAGTGTCAAGGGTGTTCAAAACTTTCAGTAAGAGGCTTTTCCACTCACAATGCCTCACAAACTTCTTCAGAAGTCCCTAAGTGAGAAGCCTGTTCATAGAATACAGTAAATGTATTGCAGGATATTATTAATCTGAAAGAGGAAATGTATGCCCAAAGAGAAGAAATGACTCCCCCAAGGTCCAAGAGGAAGGTCCTAGAGACACATGCAGCCCACCCTCAGCAGGATGAGATGCAATATCCCCACCCATTTAATCGTGTATTAATTCAATAAATCTCTATTGAGCATTTTGCATGGGTTGAGACTTGTTTAGACAGCAGGATACAGCTCAACATCCAAAGCAGATTTGATCCTCTCCTTCATGGAGCTCATATATTAGTGGAGAAGACAGACGAGAAACCAACACATAAATAAGCAGGAAAAATGCAATGAGTATCACTGTTTACAGAGAACTAAAATAGTTTGCCATAGTTTGGGTCTGGAATATCCCTCAAAGGCTCATGTGTTGAGGGTTTAGTCTCCAGTTTGGTGCTATTAGGAGGTGCTGGAACCTTTAAGAGGCAGCGCTTAGGGCCACTGGTGGGGGAATGTGCCCTTGAAGAGGATTACCAGACTCCAGACCCTTCCTCTTCCTCTTTCTTTGCTCCCTGGCTGCCCATGAGTTGAGCTGCTGTGCTTTGCCACACACTCCCAGCATGATGTGATGTCTCCTCACAGGGCCAAAAGCCATGGGGCCAAACAAACATGGACCGGGACCTCCAAAACTATGAGCCAACACAAACCTTTTTTCTCTGTAAGTTGATTATGTCAGGTATTTGTTATAATGATGAAAAGCCAACTAACACAGATGTGATAGGGGTGGGGTGGCTATTATGGTCAGAATGACGGGGAAAGCTCTTCCTGAGCAGTGACATTTCAGCCAAGATGTGAATAGCACAGAGATCCATCCATGAGGAGAAGAGGGGGGAGAACATGAAAACAGATGGCACTAGTAGGTGCAGAGGCACAAGGCTGCTTAAAAACAGCAGAAAGACTCAGGTATCTAGAGCTGAGGGACTGAAGAGGAGGGGCACAAGATGTGATTGGAGCAGCAGGCAGTAGGTAGGACCTCACACTTTCAGGGTGGGGTGTTGGCATTTACTGCAAGTGAGACAGAATCCACTGGAGGGTTTCAACCAGAGGACTGATCTTAATTCCTTTTAAAAGATCATTCTGCGGATGGATACAGAAAATATAGTATATATGCACAATGGAATTTTATTCAGCCACAAAAAGGATGAAGTTCTGCAGCAGCATAGATGGAGCTGGAGGACATCATGGTAAGTGAAATAAGTCAAGCACACAAACATCAGTACCACATTAATCTCACAGTAGCACGTTAATCTCACAGAAGGAAAGCAGAATAGTGGTTTCCAGAGCCTGGGAAGGGTGTGGAGGAGGGAGGATGGAGAAAGGATGGTTAATTGGTATGGGAGTGGGTTGAGTAGAAGGAATAACCTCTGATGTTCTATAGCACAGTAGTATAACCATGTTTGACAACAATTAATTGAATATTTAAAAAGAGGAGAGAGGATCTTGAATGTTTACAACATAAAGAAATGATAGAGGTCTAAATTGATAGATATTGCAGTTATTCTGGCCTGATCATGATACATTATATACATGTATTTAAATACCATGCTGTGCCAGGCATGGTGACACACACCTGTAATCCCAGTGACTCGGAGAGACTGAGGCAAGATGATCCCAAATTTGAGGTCAGCCTCAGCAACTTAGTGAGGCTCTAAGCAACTTAGTAAGACCCCATCTCAAAATTAAAAAAAGGGCTGGGCATGTGGCTCAGAGGTAAAGCTCCTCTGGGTTCAATCCCTGGTACCAAAAATAATAATAATAATAACAACTATGTAATAACTATTATTATTATTAATTAGTTTAAAAGATCATCTTGAAAAATGCATAGAGACCAGATTACAAGGGACTGGAAGGAAAAGTTCAGAGAGGAACTGCCAGCAGGCAACCAGGTAAGAGATGAGAGTGGGGACATCAGTGAAGGTGGAGACATATTTTGGAGGCAGAGTCAACAGGACTTATATATGAATTGACGAAATGTGGGAGGAAATGAGTAAAGAGGAGGGAGGCATCACTGAGGGCGTCCTGGCTCCCGCAACTGGACTAGGAGTGATGCTACTGGGATGAGAAAAATAGACCTTGGGAAAGAGGCAAACGTGAAGATTACAAATAGTTCTTTTTAACCAAATTTAGATGCCTATTAGATACACGTGTACATACACTCCACACTCTGCCAGCTAAGTGGTTGGATACAGAAATGTGCAAACGTGGGATTCTGGGAAGATGTTTGGCAGGAAAGTGTCAACTTGGGAGTTATCCCTTAGAGCTGTCATTTCATGGTGTCGGATAAGGGCACCCAAGCAAAAAAAAGAATTTTTCCAGAAGAGCAGTCCACTCGCGTCCTTTGCAGGAGGAGCTCTGCACTTTTCGCACGCCGCGCACACACACAGCGGTTCTGTGACAGTGCTTGAAAATAACAAAGGAACTGAGGCCACTAGCGTCCTTGGGTGAAGCATGTTTGGAGTTGCTGCTTCTTCCTTGTAATCAAAAGGCACACTTCCTGTGATGTGCTGCAGAGTGAACCCTGGTCCCTCACTCAAGTCCTTCATATAAAGAGAAAAAAAAAAATCCGTCGACTTCCACAAATCTGTTGAGCTTTGCTTACTGTGCACATAAGGGAGGGAAATAAAGCCGCGGCGATCAGGCACTCCTCTCCGGGAGCCCGGTGTGAGGCTGCCCCCTCGCGGCTCCTGTTGTTTATGACACACTCGAAGATCCAAAATCAGTTTTGTTTTGTTTTTGAAGTTGCAGTGCAGTCGCCTTTTATTTCCTCCTTTTTTTTTTTTCTTAAATAAGCACGATTTTCTCGAAATCAATCCCACGCATCCCTATTACAGGAACATCACAAAATGAAGAACTCAGAAAACTCCATATAACTTTCACCACCACCATCAAAGGATACGCTTCTTAGAAATACACCTTTCCTGGGCTGGGGTTGTAGCTCAGTGGTAGAGAGCTCGCCTCGCACTGATGAAGCGCTGAGTTCGATCCTTAGCACCACATAAAAATGAATAAATAAAATAAAGGTACTGTGTCCATCTACAACTAAAACATATTTTTAAAAAACCTAAAAAGAAAAAAAAAAGAAATACACCTTCCCTTATCACTCATCACACACGGTACAATGGAGCTGACTGGCTAGCGTCTTGATGTGGGTTCCGCTGAAATCACAGCCCCAGCCAAGTTGAATGTAGATGATATCAGAAAGCAAGAGTGTGGAGGGGTAGGAGGAAAACCCAAGATGGGTTAATAAACTCCTTATTTCCACCTCAACAGGAGTTCAGTCCCACAGGCAAACTTCTACAAACCCATAGAAAAGCACCTTAGGATTGTCCAGCCGAAAGGTCAGGAGTCTAGTGTATTTTTCCACCAACTTCCATTCCTCGTTGATGAAGGACTGGGCTCCTGCGCATCTGATCTGAGCTTGTAAGCAGTTGACTGTCCTCCTGTGGCTTTACAAAAAGTCTGGAGGTAGAAAACCAGAAAGAGGCTATTGTACAAATGCTTAAAGTAGGATGGGACAGGAAGAGGAATTGTCCATCTCAGTTGAACTGGAAAAGGTGAGTGGAGGGGATGTGGCCCTGGGCACAACTGGTACTTGTGACTTCCAGGGAGAATCTCATCCAGAATCACTTAGGGAAGGCTTGTTCTGTAGAGAACTGGGTATCACTTTTGCTGTTTGCTAGCTTTGGGAGCTTTGGCAAACTTCTTTTCCCTCTGAACCTTAATTTCTTCATCCACAAAGTAATTATAATGGTAGCTATAATTAAGTGCTCTTCTAAATAATAAATGTGTTAATATATGTGAGGTGCCTAATGCAAGGAGGAAAACACATTAAGTTGTTATAGTATTGTTAATAAAATAATAATTATAAGAGTAATATCTCATTTGCCTCGCTGGTCTCCGATTTCGATTCACATTTAGTGACTCCCATTTTAGTCTTGCTCTTACTCTGTAGCTTCTGTTTGTTCAGATGATAGTTCTTTTTTGCTTATTTCCTTTCTTCCTTCTTCCTTCTAAACACATTTACTGAGCCCAAACTGTGTTTCAGAACTTGTGCTCATCTTACTCTATAATTCTGCTTTGTTTCTCAGACTATGTTTAGGATTCCTTATCTGAAAAACTGGAAATTCATTGTTCACATAAATACTGCCCCCAACTAACCCCTATTCTGTGCCACACAAATATTTTAAAGTCTCAGCATGCCACAATTGAAGTGCAACAAACAGACCAGAACTAACATCCAAATGAGCATTGTTCTGTTAAAATAGTCACCTTGCAAAGTTTCTGAATTCACCTCCTGGTTCCTTCCACCCCCATCTTGTGTGCACTTACAGAACAATGAAGGGTTGACATGTTATTTTTCATGTATTTTAAGACAAAATTGTTTTTATTTATAGGTATATGCAACAATGCAAAGAGTTACCTGACTCTAAAGACCACACCTTATTCTTCTGCAACCTTACCTAACCTAGTAACATTCGCTTACTAAGTACATAATATTAGTTACTAAATTTGTCTATTCATCAGATATTTTAAGCACCTAATATAATTGATGTATCCTGTGCTGAGGAAGGACGCAAAAGTGATTAAAATGTGATTTATGATCTCAAGATCACCATGGTCTACTAGAAAAGATAATATTAAATGTCTTTAACTATAAGAATGTGTGTGATGTGTCTGTCTTCTCTAGAAGATGGTAGAATCCTTTAGAAAAGAAACTACTAACTCATGTTTGTATTCCACATGGCACATGGTAGGTACCTAATAAATGCTGGTAGGAGAAGGAAATAGAAATTCAAATTATTTCAGGGAAAAGATGATACACTCCAAAAGCTCTTCCAAGACTTCTGTTATGGTCTGAATGTCCAAAACCCGTGTAGAAATTTAGTTGCCATTGTAACAGTGTTGACAGGTGAAAACTTTGAGGCTATTAACCTACAAGGGCTCTGCCTTCATAGGAGGCATTCCTGCCAGTACAAAAGGGTGAGCTGAGCCCCCTTCTGTCTCTTGACGCCTCTGCTCTTCCGCCGTGTGAGGAACAATTGGTCTCCCCTTGGGAGCTATTTCAGTCAGCTTTTTCACTGCTGCAACTAAAAGACCTGAAGGAACAATTTTAGAGGAGGAAAGGTTTATTTGGGGGCTCACGGTTTCAGAGGTCTTAGTCCATAGGCGGTCCTTTGAAATCTTGGTGGACGCCAGCTCCGTTCCTCAGGGATCCAGGGGAAGCTGAACTTCACAGCGTTAAGGTGTGACAGAGGAAAGTGGCCCAGGACGTGGCCAGGAAGCAGAGAGAGAATCCATTCACCAGATACAAAATATATAACACAAAGCCACACCTACCTGCCTTCAGTCACCACTCAGTCACCACTCAGTTAATCCCATCAGGGGATTAATTCACCAATTGTGTTGAGGTTCTCACAATCCAAACATTTCACCTCTGACTGTTCTTGCGTTGTCTCACACATGAGCTTTTGGGGGACACCTCACATATAAACCATAACAGAAGCAAAGACCAGACCCTCACCAAATACCAGATGTGCCAGTGCCTTGATAACAACTCTCCATTCTCCAAAACTGAGTAATAAACTTCTGCTCTTTATAAATTCCCCAGTTTGCAATGTTCTGTTACAGCATCACAAAATGAACTAACACAAGTTTTATGAATGAAATTGAATTCAAAGGTGGGTAGTATTTCAAAAAAACAAAAATATGGAAGACAGAATATATCACTATTACAAGGAACAAACAAAGGTACAGGGTCAGGAAATATTTATGCACACTCTATGATAAGATTTGCAGTATGATGAGAATTCAGAATATCAGGAACCAACTGAAGAATAAGCTAGAAATACAGTTTTAGATCGATTAAAAAATTGAATCATGGATGGTGATCCACTTATCATCAAGTACAATTACCAGGGCACTGTTGAAGGAAGATTTAGACTTTATTACTTAACACAGAAAGGCTCTATTTTCCCTCATCATGGAGAGGACATTGTCTAAAACAATGATTTCTACAGTGTAGCCAAAAGTTCATGGAAAAAGCTCTCTAGATATCACACATAGCATGTGAATCTTTAGCCACAAGATGTACTCTATAGAATTAGTGGAAAATGTTTTGAACACAGTTATAATGTCTATATATGAGATTTTAATACATAAAATTTTTCATTTAAAAGTGTTCAACAATTTTTTCTCAATTAATGAAGAACAAAAATTTTGCCACCATCTTAGCTCTAAAAAGAGGTCTAGAGATGGCCAAATGGAAAATAAAACAGAGACCTGGATCTCCCTGGACATCTAAGATCAAAATAATTGGGGAGCAAAATGGCCTTATTGGTTTATCCATTTCCCGTTGAGAGTTGTTTGGGTTGTTCCCAGTTTTGAGCAAACATGAGGAAAGCTGCTAGCCAGGCATGGTCACACACACCTGTAATCCCAGTTCTCTGGAGGCTGAGGCAGAAAGATCACAAGTTCATCCCTGCAAAGGCTACCTTGGGCTAGAAGTATAGCTCAGTGGTAACTTATTCTTGGGCAAAGATCTGAGTTCAATCCCCAGTCCCCCACCCCACCCCACTCAAAAAAACTAGTTTGGGGCAAGGGAACCAATACATCAGCAAAGTTCCTTTTGTTCCCCCAAATTCAACAATAACCACTGTCAGGCACCGCTTTTGAAAATGGATGGAAGGAGGATAGAAACTAGTTTGGTAACTATGACAGTGATTTATATGAGACATAAAGAATGAATACTAGAAGGTATAAGAAAGAGGAAGCACATGGAGAGATTACGTATTGGTAAAATTGAAAAAGGATGAGATAAGCAAGGTCAACTGAACATAGAGCTGAGGCATGAATTGAGAACATTTTCTAACTTTCCTCCTTGGACAACTGGGTGGATTATGATGCCTTCTCCTGTGTGTGTTTTCATACCAGTGGGTGTTAACAGGTGGGAGGAAGTGGTGGGTGTTGAGTTCAGTTTTCCTGACATGAGAAGCACCTACAACACCCAATAGAGAGTTCAGTACAACTGGCCCACAACATGCCCTGCCGACAGCTGCACCATTTTAGATTGAAGTGGAACTTTAAGAACAAAATTTGAATTATCAAAAATGGATGGGGTATTTCCTCCATAAATCTGAGCAAAAAAGCTCTGGGTAAGTCAATTCGCGGAACATTTTTCTCTAATGCTTAGCTCCGCGAGGGCAAGCGCTCTCATTTGTCTCTGTATCATCAGAACCAGGGCATTTGGGAAATATTTGTTGAATTAACTAATTAACATTAGAATAAATCTCTGTCCTGTTCTCTTGGATTTAAATAACTGCTGAAAAGGAATCCAAGCCTATAAACAGGGTTCCTTGGGAATCTGGAAAGGAGGAGGAGGAGCTAGAAAAAAATATCTTTTGGATTTTAAAAAGGTAGGTGAGATATTCAGAATATTATCAGGGGTCTCCTCCTACACACGGGTCCTGTCTACTAATTTCCCCATGTAGGGTCTTAGACTTGAGATTAGTGCATGTTTTGAAGAGAGAGATGGGAGAGAAAAGGAGTAGAAAAGCTGCCATGGTCCCCACTGTCATTTGAGTGTATTGATTCCACACAATTATGAGGCCTGGTTTTTAATTCTCTTTTTTCTTTTCTTTTCTTTTTTTTTTTTTTTGGTACTGGAGCTTGAACTCAGGGGCACTCGACCACTGAACCACATCCCCAGACCTATTTTGTGTTTTATGTAGAGACAGGGTCTCACTGAGTTGCTTAGCACCTCACCATTGCTGAGGCTGGCTTTGAACTCACGATTCTCCTGTCTCAGCCTCCCTAAGTGCTGGGATTACAGGCTTGTGCCACTGTGCCCGG
>PVHX01025393.1:0-22447 GCA_004024805.1 Geosciurus inauris | reverse complement strand
TCTGGGGTCCCGAGGGACGAGGTCTGGGGTCCCACGGGACGAGGGTTTATGGGGTGGACGGTCGCGGAGTCACTCACCCTGACCCCGGGGGTAGGTAAAACTGCTCTGCCGGAGCGAGAAGCAGACCCGTTTATTTCAGTTAGTGCAACAGTTTATATAGGGTCCTCGGACCAATCATGGCCCTGAGGTTAGGTTACAACCAATAGGGTATTGATCCATGACAGGCACGCAGCCAATCAGTGTGGGATGAGAAAAGGAGAGCCACTGAAGGCAGCCAATCAGCATGGGATGAGAAAAGGAGAGGCACTGAAGGCAGCCAATCAGCATGGGATGAGAAAAGGAGAGGCACTGAAGGCAGCCAATCAGCATGGGGTAAAGAGGAGGGGAAACATTCAATGTAACCAATCAGCATGGGGCAAAGGAAAGGGGAGGGGAGGCATTGAAAGCATGGAGAGAGCTCCTATATTAGAAACTCCACGGGTGCCCAGCCGAGGGCAGACCAGAGACTGCTAGCTGCCAGCCCCAGGGGAACCACACCCAAGGTAAGGGTCACACACAGACACTCCTGCCTGTGGCCAAGTGAGGCCCAGGCCTGCCCCAGTTCCACTTTAGAGTTCTGCAGAGCAGCAGGAGTGTGACAGAAGGCCCATAACTGACCTCAGGGACCGCCTTGGGAGTCCATCCAAGGCCACTCCCACTGCCCTCTTGAGGTACATCCACCACCACCGCCACCAACTTCAGTGACAGTAGTGTCCATCTGGGGACTCCTGCTGGGGACTGGAAGTAACTCCAAGGTATTTTGTAGTGTCAATACAAGATTATAGGATAGAAGGCACAATACCTCAGATCAGTATTGCCAGAAAGGAAGATACATAATCAACATGAAGAAACAAGGGAAGAAAGTGCCCAAAATAAAACTTGATACCACTGTAACAGAATCCATTGACAAAACAGTTGATGAAATGTCAGAGAAAGAATTCAGAATGTACATAATTAAAATGATCTGTGAATTAAAAAATGACATAAGCAAGCAAATACAGGCAAAAATTGATCAATTCAAGAAAGAAATAGGAGAGCAAATAAATGCAACCATTGATCACTCTAACAAAGAGGTAAGAGAGCAAATACAAGTAGCAAAAGATTACTTTAAGAAAGAACTACAGATTGTGAAAAAAATCAGAAATTCTTGAAATGAAAGATACAATAAATCCAATTAAAAACTCAATAGAGGGCTGAGGTTGTGGCTCAGTGGCAGAGCACTTGCCTTGCACATGTGAGGCACTGGGTTTGATCCTCAGCACCACATAAAAATAAATAAACAAAATAAAGACACTGTGTCCATGTGTAACTAAAATATATTTTTTTAAAAAACTCAATAGAAAGCATCACCAGCAGACTAGATCACTTGGAAGACAGAACCTCAGATAATGAAGACAAAATATACAATCTTAAAAATAAAGTTGACTATACAGTGAAGATGGTAAGAAATCATGAACAGAACATACAAGAATTATGGACAGCATCAAAAGACCAAATCTAAGATTTATTGGGATAGAAGAAGGCACAGAATTTCAAACTAAAGGAATGCACAATCTCTTCAATTAAATAATATCAGAAAATTTCCCAAACATGAAAAATGTTTTCCCAAACATGAAAATGAATTGGAAAATCAAATACAAGAGACTTACAGGACACCAAATGTACAAAATTTCAACAGATCTACACCAAGGCACATTATAATGAAAATGCCCAACATACAGAATAAGGATAGAATTTTAAAGGCCGAAAGAGAGAGGAATCAGATTACATATAAGGAGAGACCAATTTGTATCTCAGCAGATTTTTTTAACCCAGACCCTAAAAACCAGGAGATCATGGAATAACATATTCCAAGCCCTGAAAGACAATGGATGCCAACCAAGAATACTATATCCAGCAAAATTGAGCTTCAGATTTGATGATGAAATAAAAACTTTCCATGATAAACAAAAGTTAAAAGAATTTACAGCAAGAACACCTGCACTGCACAGGATTCTCGGCAAAATATTCCATAAGGAGGAAATGATAAAAAACAATGAAAATACACAAAGAGAGGAACTACACTAAAAAGGGCGTGGCAATCAAAGGAGAAACCAAGTCAAGGTAAAAACCAAAAATAAACAAAAATGACCAGGACCACAAATCATATTTCAGTAATAACCTTGAATGTGAAGGGCCTACATGCACCAATTAAAAGACAGACTGACAAACTGGATTAAAAAAAAGAACCAACAATATGCTGTCTTCAAGAGACTCATCTCACAGGAAAAGACATCCACAGACTGAAAGTGAAAGGGTGGGAAAAAAACATATCACTCACATGGGTCCCACAGACAAACAGGAGTTTCCATCCTCATATGCGATAAAGTGGACTTCAAACCAAAGCTGGTGAAAAGAGATAAAGTCATTTCATACTTCTTAAGGGAATCATACATCAACAAGACATAACAATCAAAAATACACATGCCCCAAATAATGGGGCTTCTATGTATATCAAACAAATCCTTCTCAACTACAAGAATCAAATAGACCACAACACAACAATACTTGGAGACTTTAACACAGCTCTTTCACCACTGGACAGATCTTCCAAAGAAAAAGTAAATAAAGAATCCATAGATCTCAATGAAACTATTATTTAGACTTAACAGACATATATAGAGTTTTCCATCCATCAACGAGCGAATATAGTTTTTACTCAGCAGCACATGGATCCTTTTCCATAACAGATCATATGTTATGTCACAAAGCCAGTCTTAGCATGCTTTGTGGAATTTTTATTTACCCTAGTCCCATCCCTTTCCTGTCTTGTCAGATGTCCCTTTTGTTTTTTGGGGGTTTTTTTTGGTTCCAGGGGTTGAACTCAGGAACACTTAACCACTGAGCCACATCCCCAGCCCTGTTTTGTATTTTATTTAGAGACAGGTTTCTCACTGAGTTTCTTAGGGCCTCACTAAGTTGCTGAGACTGACTTTGAACTTGTGATCCTCCTGCCTCAACCTCCAGAGCTGCTGGGATTACAGGCATGCCCCACAATGCCCAGCTTGACAGATGTCTTGAAACAGCTGCCCACACTCTTCCTGGGGTAAAATCCAAGTCCCTGATACCAGAGGGGGCAGAACAGAATTAATTTGCAAAGGTTTGTGTTTGTTTTAACCTGTGTGGAGACTACCTGAAGAAATGATGAAAGACATTTGTCTTTGTTTCATATACATGGGAATTCACAGAATAGAAAAAAGGTTGGCATTACTTGAGGACTTTGGAAGGCAGAGAATAGAATAACATGCTGCTGCCTGAGGCAAAAGATTATGGTTTAGGCTTATGATACTGCATTGAAAGCCTAGGAGGAAAAATTGAGTAGAGAATTTCTTTGAGAAATTCAGATGTTCAAAAGGGTCAATTCAACAAGAAGATATAATAATTACAAACATGTGTATGAAACAAGAGAGTCCCACAATATATGAAGCAAATATTGTCTGAATTAAAGGGAAAAAGAGTCAGAGAATTCCATACCCAAATTTTAATAATGGGTAGAACATGCAGACTGAAGATCAATAAGGAAATAAAGGATTATAATGATACTATAAAATAAAATAAGCAAAAAATTGAAAACTTCAATAACCTCATTTTAATAATGGATAGAACATGTAATAAGCAATAAGTAAAAAATAATAGCAATAAGGAAATAGGGGATTATAGCAACATTATAAAACAACTAGACCTAACAGACCTAACAGCACTCCACTAACCAACAGCAAAGTCAATATTCATCTCAAGTGTACAAATAACATTCTCTAAAATAGATTATAGGGCTGGGATTGTGGCTCAACGGTAGAGCGCTTGCCTCGCATGCGTGAGGCCCTGGGTTCGATCCTCAGCACCACATACAAAGCAATGAAATAAAGACATTGTGTCCATCTATAACTAAAAAAATATTAAAAAAAAATAAAAAAATAAAATAAAATAGATTATAAAGTAATAAAAACAGTCTTAATAAATTTAAAATGATTTGTATAGAAAGTATCTTCTCTGATCACCATATAACAAAATGAGAAATCAAGAAGAGAAGGAAAACTGGAAAATATATAAATCTGAGGAAATTAAACAGGGTCAAGACAATATTGGGGGGAAAAGTGTGCTTTTAAACAACATACAGATAAAAAGATAAATCACTTGGGAAATCGTAATATACTTGAGATTTTTTTCATCACAATACACTGAAACATGGGATATAGTGAAAGCAGTTTTCAAAGAGAAATTTACTGCAATATATGCCTGCATTAAATAAAAGATCTGAAATCAAATAACATAACTTTACACCTTAAGGAAATATAAAGAGAAGAGAAAAATAAACCAGAGACAGTAAAGCTTAGAGTGCAAGTAGATAAAATAGAAAATAAAAGTAATTGAGATCATCAATGAAATCAAAAGTTGATTTTTGAATGATTAATAAAACTGGCAAACCTTTACCAAGACTGACAAAGAAAAAAGGGAAAATGGAAATAGTTGAAATCAAAAATGAAAGTGGGGACACAACTGATCTTACTGAAATAAAAAGAAGAACAAGAAAATAATATGGATCATTGTAGACCAACAAATTAAATAATCTAGACAAAACAGACAAATTTCTGGAAACCAAAATTACTAAAACCAAGTCAAAAATAAATAGAAAATACAAAAAGACCCCACAAAATGTTAGAGGTTTAATCAGTAATTGAAAACTTCTTTAAAAAGACAGCCCTTGACAAGATGGCTTCACTAGTGAAGTCTATTATAAATACTTAAAATGATTAATGCCAATTTTTCACAAACTCACAATAGTGAAGAGCTAGGGACATTTCCTAACTCAATCAATGAGGCTATTATTACCCTGATACCAACACCAAAGACATGACAATAAAAGGAAATTATATACTATACCTGAAAGAACTGAAAAATAGTACTATGCAAATACATGTTCGTGCATATTTCACAAAAGCACTATTCACAGTAGCTAAAGGGTGGGAACAACCCAAATGACCATTAGCAAATGAATGGATCAATAAAATGCTATATGTCTATACAAAAACATTACTGTCATAAAAAGAAATGAAGTACTGACATATACCTTGAAAAGATTATATTAAGTGAAAGAAACCAGACATAAAAGGTTACATATTGTATGATTCACTCATATTGAATTTTCAAAATAGGTAAATTCATACAGCCAGCCTGGGAAACTTATTAAGACCCTGCCTCAAAATAAAAAGAGTTTTAAAAGAGCTGGGAGTGTAGTTCTGTGGTAGAACATTTGCCTAGCATGTGCAAGACCCTGGGTTCAATCCTGAGTACCACAATGAATAAATAAATGAATGAATTGCAAAAGACCAGGAATAGTCAAGACAATATTGGAAGAAAAAAAGCACAAAGTTGGCAGACTGCATTCTCAGTTTTTAAGACCTCTTCAAAAGTTTGATGGCAATACAAAAACAGATAAATTAGTGGAACAGAATAAAGAGTGGTGAAACATGTAAACAATCCCTTGAATGACAACAAAGCCTTCCCTGCAGTTTACGAAGGGAAAGGATGGTCTTTTCAATAAGTGGTTCTGTGTTACTTGATGTAACAAGTAACACAGAACCACTCATACCACATGCACACAAAATGTATTTGAGATGGATTATGGTATAACATTCAAGATGAAATAATAAAGCACAGGAGAATCTCTTAAGAAGCAATGCTATCTTAATTGTGACACTAACTTTTAAATGAAAAATTGACAAATTATATTTCATAATATTGTAAAATTTCTGTTCATCAAAATATATCATTAAAGGAGGAAAAAGGAAAAGTATAA
Source organism: Geosciurus inauris (assembly GCA_004024805.1). Classification (NCBI taxonomy): domain Eukaryota; kingdom Metazoa; phylum Chordata; class Mammalia; order Rodentia; family Sciuridae; genus Geosciurus; species Geosciurus inauris. The sequence goes on along the minus strand of PVHX01025393.1, from coordinate 16,572 downwards.
ATTTTTAAAAAGTCACAATACTTACATCCAGAACATGCAGTGTCTAACAAATCACCTTTTAAAAAGACAGAATAGTCATTTTAAAAAAATGAGTAGAGCTGGGAGTGGTGGTGAATGCCTATAATTCCAGCACTTAGGGAGGCTGATACAGGAGAATCCCAAGTTCAAGCCAGCCTCAGCAATGGCGAAGTGCTAAGCAACTCAGTGAGACCCTAAAACACAAAATAGGGCTGGGGATGTGTGGTTCAGTGCCCCTGAGTTCAATCCCTAGTACAAAAAAAAAAAAAAAATGATTAGAAGCCAGGCCCGGTGGTGCATGCCTGTAATCCCAGTGGCTAGGGAGGCTGAGGCAGGAGGATTGTAACTTCAAAGCCAGCCTCAGCAACTTAGTGGCACCCTAAGCAACTTAGTGACACTCTGTCTCCATATAAAAAATTAAAAATGGCTGGGGATATGGCTCAGTGGTTAAGTGCTCCTGGGTTAAATTTCCAATAGAAAAAAAAATGAGTAGACCATTCAAAAACAGGCCTTTCACTATAAATGATACATAAATAGTCAAAAAGTATATTATAAGGAGCTCAACTTAATAGCTACCAAGACATGAATTACAACCATTATGTAACAGTATACATCTACCAAAATAATTAAAACTAAAAAAAATATCTGACAATACCAAGTGTGGAAAAGAAGATAGAGTAACTGAAATTTTTAATAGGTGGTTCATGCTGTCAACTGGAAAACCATCTGCCAAAATATAATAAAGTTGATCATAGGTGTACCCTATAATGCAGTAGTTCCACACCAATATATACATACAAATGAAATGAGTGTTTTTGTCCATCTTTAAAACATATAGAAGAATAGTAGCCAGGCACAGTGGTGCATGCCTGTAATCCCAGGGGCTTGGGAGGCTGAGGTAGGAGGATTGTGATTTCAAAGTCAGCCTCAGCAAAAGCGAGGTGCTAAGCAACACAGTGAGACCTTATCTCTAAAAAGAAACCAAAAACAAAATAGGGCTGGGGATGTGGCTCAGTGGCCCAGTGCCCCTGAGTTCAATCCCTGATACCAAAACAGAAAAAAAAAAACATACACAAGAATATTTTTAGTATCTTTACCTAAAATAACCCCAAATGAAAATAATGCAAAGGCCAATCAATGGAAGAATGGTCAAATAAACTGTTGCATATTTATATAAATACATACCTCACAGCAATGAAAATGAATTAACTATGTAACAACATGGATGAATCTTACATTAATGTTCAATGAAAAAAGCCAAATGTTTTTCAAGACCTCTTGTACAACATGGTGGCAACAGTTAATAATAATGTCTTGTATATGTCAAAATCTTTAAAAGAATAGACAATAAATGTTGAATATTTACTGAGAGAGGACAGGAAGGAGATTTCTGGAGCACTAGAATTATTCTCTTTTGATAGTTACATTGGTATACAATTTCACAAAATTCATCAATTAATCCATCACTTAAATATTATGAACATTACTATACTTAAAATATCCATCACTTTTAAGAAAGAAAGGTCTCCAGTCCCAAACCAATAAAAGAAAAGAAAAATTTCCAGCTATATTCAACTTACAAAAGATAGCACAACAACATAGATACTCAAAAATATTGAATATGATATGATGGAAAAAAGTTGTCTGGCAAATACTAACTAAAATAATGTTAAATGTATGCTAATATCAGAAAAAGTATACTTAAAGGTAAATGAGAAAAACGACTTGCCACATTAAGCTCATACCATTTTCTTTCTCTTTGGAGAGGTAGAAAGGTCACTTGCTCTTTTGTTCTGTTTTATTTTGACTGAGTTCGTGGAAGCAAGAAAAAGTTTGGGCCTAGATGGGAGAGAGAAGACAAGAACAAATGGATCTTTTGTATGAAGAAGACTTCAAAGGCAGAGCCAAGTAAGATAAGGAAACTTGAAGATTTTAGTTTCTCATCTTGTTAATTAAACATAAATCTCTGCTGGAAACTTTCCTTGTGATATCTTGACAATCATAATCATACTTTTCTAAGAAATTTGCGGACTAGATGAGCCAGAGTCTTAGTGGGACTTCCCAAAACCTCAGAGCTCAACCGATAGAGACTTTTTACATGTTTTGCTTCTGAAAATAATTACTTGAAGAAAAAGTTTCCAACAGGGAGTTGAAAGAATTGTTCTTCCTTGAAGATAAGACTTGTGAATGTCCCATAGAGGAGGCAATTGAAATGTAATGAGGTGAAAATGGATTGTGCTCTCACTTTTATGTCACAGGAAGAAAAAATTCCCTTTATAGGAAATTAATTCACACCTTCACATCCTTCAGAATGGATTCAGAATGGAGATATAGGCAAGCTAAAAGAAGGAGGAAATTTTATTTGGTCACTCAGTTTTAACTACTTACTCTTTGTGTAAGGCTTTTACTCTGTGTCTGTGTTTTGAGTAAGAGTTTAATATGTGAAAAACACATAATGTTTTCCCCAGGAACTTAAAATAAAGTACAAAATGTCAATACATAAAAAAGGTAAGGCAGACTATAATAATTTCTTTTTTAAGTAAGTTTATTGTGTATATTCAAGGTATACAACATGATATTATGAGATATGTATGTAGTAAAATAGTTACTATAGTGAATCAAATTAACATATTCATCATCTCACATGGTTTCCCATTCTCCCCCCTGTGGCTAGAGTAGCTATAATCTACTTATTTAGTAAAAATCTTGAATACAATACATTACTATTAACTATAGTCTCCATGTTGTACATTATATCTCTAGGTTTGTTCATCCCACATATCTCCTAATTTGTATCCTCTGATCTACAGCTCCCCATTTATTTCCCCAACCTGGCCCTTTTTGTATATTTGGCTTTTTTTAAAATTTTTTTTAGTTGTAAATGGACGCAATACCTTTGATTTTTATTTTTTTTTTAATTTTTACATGGTGCTGAGGATCGAACCCAGTGCCTCACATGTGCCAGGCAAGTGCTCTACCACTGAGCCACATCCTCAGCCCCATATTTAGCTTTTTTAAAAACTATGTTTTTAGTTGTCGATGGACCTTTATTTTATTTATTTATATGCAGTGCTGAGAATCAAACCCAGTGCCTCACGCATACTAGACAGGCGCTCTAACACTCAGCTCCAGCCCCAGCCCCTATATTTGACTTTTATTTAGATTCCACATGTGAAGTCATATAGTATTTTTCTTTCTGTCTCTGGCTTATTACACTTAGCATAATGTCCTCCAGTTTCATCCATGTTTGACAAATGGCAAGGTCTCCTTTTTAAAGGCTGGATAATATGTGTGTGTGCATGCGCACACTTGTGACAGTTTCTTTATCCATTCATCAGTGACGGGCACCTAGGTTGTTTCCATATCTTGGCTATTGTGACTAGAGACTGTATGACTGTCAGTGGCTCATTTAATTTTCACAAGAATATTATGAAATATATACTAATAGCCATTTTACAGATTGAAAGACTGAATCATAACTCAGGCTATGTATTTGGCCAAAGTCACAGAGTTAGTCAGTGGCACTGTTAGGATCTGAATCCAGACTGGTACCAACAACAATGTACCTAACAAAAAATGTCATTGGGGCTGGGATTGTAGCACAGTGTTAGAGTGCTTGCCTCACATGGTGTGACTCACTGGGTTCAGTCCTTAGCACCATGTAAAAATAAATAAAGGTATTGTGTCATCTACAACTAAAAAAATATTTTTAAAAAATGTCATTCTGTTTCAAGAAATGTCCTTTCATATCCTTCCTAGTCACTCTCGCTACTTTTGATACATGCAGTTATCTAGTGAGGAGTAACCCTGTGTAAAGAATTCTGAGATTGCTTGGTTCTCTTTTGTCTTCCCCACCCCACACATACCCAACATTGTTTTCATGTGCTTTAAATTCACTGCTCTGTGGATCAGAGTCCAACATTTGTTTGTATATTATCAGCTTACCCAGCCTCCCACCCTTGTAGCACATCAATGTAGCAATTTGCACATTGCAGCCCAAGTTTCTATGCAAAATTTCAGTGCAAAACTCTGAGACCTTCTTCTGCCTGCAACTCAGTTGACCCTTTCCAATACTCCCAGAATTCCCATATTCCTTGGCACTATTGCCCATATCAGTAGCCACCCTTAACACCATAAGAGTCAAAGTTGCTGATGTTCAGGGGACATGAAATGAGGAATGCTTCAGAGAGGAGACTATACGTATCTGGATCCCTGACTGATGGGTTGCAATGGAGAGAATGAACACTCCAAAATAAGAAAATTATATGCAAATGCATAAACAGCACTGTGTGCAGGATCAGTTTGGGGTTGAAATCTCAGATCCACTAGCGACCAACTTTTTTAACTTCTTTGAACTTCAGTTTAAATGTTTAAATTGTTAGGTAATAATGTCTACTTCCCTGAGGGTTGTGGGAATTGTATGAAATCATTATAAACACCATTTCTCACTACACTTGATCTTGGCCAAAAGGTAGAGATGTGATGAAACATCATTTCTCAATCAAGAAAAACCATCACCAATACAGAGTAAACAGAAGTCATTTTTGGCAAACCACAGTAGTTAACTGCTAGTGTTTGTGAATTTGGGAGAGAACTCTGGAAAAATTAATTGAAACTGAAAAAAAAGGTGTGTGTGTCTTTAAAGATTAAGAGGCTTCTGGGAAAAGGGGAGAAGAGAGTGACCAAAATTAAAATCTGTATAGAAGGAGAGAACTATGCAACTTCATCAAGGTAACAATTATGTACTTGTTACTTATGGGTAGGGGGAGGGGGATAAGTTGCAAATGGCCAGAACTAGGCAATTTACTCTGAATTAGTTTCTTGGAATTCCTTTGTAACTCATTAATGTTTACTGTCTGGCACTACCAATTACACTTTGAGCTTCAAGAAGGTATGGATCATATCTACTCTGTTCACCACTCAATATCAAGAGCCTTTCACAATGCCTGGCACATAGTAAATGCTTAATAAATATTTGTTGAATGAATGATGATGATGCGGAGATGTGAACCAAACAACAAAGACTCCCAAGAATTCAGGCACAGTTGATGGAGAGGATACAGAAAGCTGGAAAGGCACAGAAAATAATGAGTTTAAATTTTAGACTTATGAAGTTAAGAAGCTAGTAGTGCCTTCTGGTGTTTCTGTTCAGTAAAATCCCATAGTGTAATTGTAGCTCAGATTATAGGTCAAGGCTGGAGATTGGCTGCTCTGGCTCATTAGCATATAAGTAGCAGTTATGGTCATGTGGGAGGAGGGAGTTTTTTTTTAAAAAATGGGGCACACCCGGATGTGATGTCAGTCAGAAGCCTGCCGAGGAGGAAAAAAGGTAAGTGAAGCAGTAGTAGCCGTTAGAGGTAGACTAACGGGAGTAAGAGAAAGAACAGAAAATAGAAATATGAAAAAATGTAGAAGAGATTCGCCCCAGAGAGACAGAGAAATATACTATAGAAGGAGCCGCTATTACTGTGAGGATCAACAAGAAAGCTATTCATGGTGAGACTACCGGAGGTATCTGATTTGATAGCCCCAGGAGTCACTGGTGACTTTAAGATGAGAAGTTTTAAGGGATGGCTAAGGAGTAACAGTTTGCCTTGGTAGGGTTGTTGTTGTTGTTGTTGTTGTTGTTGTTATTATTATTGATACCAGGGATCGAACCCAAGGGCACTTAACCACTGAGCCACATCCCCAGGACCATTTTGTATTTTATTTAGAGACAGGGTCTCGCTGAGTAGCTGAGTTGCTTAGTGCCTGGCTAGATTGCTGAGGCTGGCTTTCAACTCATGATACTCCTGCCTCAGCCGTCTGAGCCACTGGGATTACAGGCATGTGCCACCATGTCCGGGTTGCTATGGTGTTTATATTACTTGAACTTGGATCTCAACTAGTTTGTGACCCTGGGCAGGATAATTGCTCTATCTTAGGTGTAACATGATAATAAAATAGCAGCGTTTACCTCACACTTACTATAAATAGCAAGTGAATATAGGTAAAAATACTTAGGAAGTATTTTTGCTTGTGGTCACTACCCAACCTTTTAACTATTATTAGGCTATTTGAACAGAATGACTAGCCGTGGCAGGGAGGAACTGGATGAACTTTTCTGTTGGACATAATGAATGTAAAATCACTGAGTGAATAACTTTAGGCATACCAGAGATTCTAGAGTTTGAATCGATTCTACGAGAAAGTTCCAGAACTCTACATGGTTTTCACCAGTCAGGTGCAGTATGCGCGCCTTTCTTGAAGCTCCACCCCTCTTTCCTAGGTTAAGAATCTAGTAGCCCTTAATGGTGATCTTTAGTGATCTGTGGCCCCACCTCCTGGAGAAAGGAAGTCCTGCTAATTAGACCCTTTGGTTTCCCCTTGGGCCAGGGCGCACGTTTGAAAATTGGGATACTTCATTTTAGTGTCCTAGGCAAAGTGGATTTTCCCCTACTTTTAAACTAAATAAATATCCAGCAAGTAAGTAAGGCAGAGATGGGGGGGATCCGTCGGAACTGAAGTGAGGTAAGGCTAAAGGTTGGGACGTCGGAGTGCTTTTACAACGGACTGAGCTATTTCCGGGAGAGAATGGGCGGGTAGAAAATTGTGTGTGTTTGGCGGGTTTCGCTTCTTTCCTAAATATTTGCTTATTCTGCAGCCGCGTGAGGCAGACACGTGAGAACGTAGTGAAACCGCCACAGTCGGAACATACTTATTCGGGCTCCCCTAGGACCATGTCGGTGGTGAGTGGCGAGGTCCCGGCAGGACGCCTGGGCGCCAGGCTAGGGCTGCCGAGGGGAGGGACGTGGAGTGGGGGCCGACTGTTGGTCACGTGGTCAAATGGCGAATCAGGGTCTGGCCCGCTGGCCTCCGGGGCGGGACCCACTGTCTGCTGCCCGCCCCCCAAGCCGCGCGTTTTCTTTCTGATATCAACTGAAAAGACCCTGAGGTGGGGGTACAGAAAAGCTGGTGTTCGGGTCTGTTGTTCATGGCTCACAATGCCCTTTGTTTTTTCTCCCGTTCTGAATCACTTTCTATCACCTGAAAAGGAAATAAAACTTGCGACTCATTATTTTTAACTCAAATAATAGGCCTGGCCGAGTATACAGCTGAGGAAGGAGGTACTTAATCCTCCACCCTTCTGCGGGAACTCCATCCTATCAGTTTTAACAGTTCTTTTACAAACAGTGGTGAATGTTTAAGTAAGGTGAGAAAGTTTTCTAAGTGGAGCTGTTTGTCTCAAGTAGTTCTTGAACCAGTTTTTTTCGTTCAACAACTTTTGAGACTGGTCATACAAGCGATACCCAAGCTTATTCAGAGAGAATTCAACCCTCTTCCCAGCTTTAAGGTTCAAACTGTGTCATTTTAAGGTGAATAATTTATAAAATTCTGAAAGTCTTCCTTTGCTTAGTTGCCAAGCAAAGATTATGAATTTTTGTGCTTCAAGAGTGAAAAAAAAATTCACCTTGATGATTATGTCCTAAAAGACTCAATCTAAAAATAGTGAAAATTTTAAAAATCTTTCAAGCTCTAACCTTTAAAATGTCCAAATTTATGTGAAAGAACATGGACTGTGTATAAAGCTACATGGTGTTGGAAATCATCAGCTTCTGTTTGTTTTGTGTTTCTGAGGGGTTGGACGGATGGTAATATACCTTTCTGTAATTTTTCTTGTAGGATTTTAAAACTTACGTAGATCAGGCATGTAGAGCTGCTGAAGAATTTGTCAATATTTACTATGAGACAATGGACAAAAGAAGAAGGGTGAGTGTAATACCACTCTTTATTAAAATACCAGGTTTTTAAAAAAAAACATTTTTAGTTATAGATGGACACAATACCTTTAATTTATTTATTTTTTATGTGGTGCTGAGGATGGAACCCAGTGCCTCTCACTGTGCGGCAAGCAGTCTTACCACAGCCACAACCACAGCCCCACCAGGTTTTTTTTTTTCTTTTTAGCCAGCTATTTATCTCATTTGCACAAGTGGTAACTAGATGTGTTCTTTAAAAGCCAGTTGATTATGCAAAAATTGGTTTGGGAGTAGTGGTAGTGTGTAATCTGGAATCATATTCTACGTTTGCCTTTATTTCCAGGCACATGGATGAATGCTAATTTCTATTAACCACATTTTATTTTTAGGGTAGTTAATAAGACTTAATTTAAATACTGCACTGCACTTTAGAGCCCAGCATATATTTACTTAATTATGTGACATTTTCTTAGTCTCACTGTTTAACCAATATGGTGAAAGAAATATCAGTACTAGTGGAAGGATCTGGCTTTACAGGGATGTTTCCTTATTTGCCCTCTTTTTTAATTTATTAATAGATAATTTCTACTTAAGATTTACAACTATAGCTGGCACTTAAAAGAGGATCCACATACCGTTGATGCTTCTACTTCAACAGACCAAGTTCTTATTTTATCAGCTTTGTTATTGTAATTTGTCACTGGGTTCTATGTCTAAGTAATTATTTCAGCATGTAATCAAGTGGGTCTTATCTAAGTCTCCTACCAGCATTAGAACTGTGCTTCATTTTTTTAAAATATTTATTTTTTAGTTGTAGGTGGACAGAATATCTTTATTTTTTATTTTTATGTGGTGCTGAGGATCGAACCCAGTGCCTCACGCATGCTAGGCAAGCACACTACCACTGCGCCATAACCCCAGCCCCAGAACTGTGCTTTATTTTTTAAGAGAACACTTTCTATCCTGCAGGTGCAAAGCTTAATGCCCCATCTCTAAGATATGTTTTTAAAGGCAGAGGATAAAAGATAATTCTGCCACTGATATTTGGTGATGTGGGAACTGAGAAAGGGATGTGATAGTGGATGTTGATTATTCCTTGTCATGAATGTTTATTGTGCCTCAGTGCTTTCAAAAATAGAGTTGTAATAAAAAGGCAGCATGTGGTGTCTTTTGACCCAAGTTAAATTTTAGAGTAAAGCAAATTATGTCTCCCTTAACCCTAAAGAGGTAACTTGAGCCGGGTGCAGTGGTGCAAGCCTGTAATCCCAGTGGCTGGGAAGACTGAGGCAGGAGGATCTCAAGTACAAAGCCAACCTCAACAATTTAGCAAGGCTGTAAGCAACTAAGCAAGACCCTGTCTTAAATTTAAAAAATAAAAATAAAAAGGGCTGGGAATGTGGCTCAGTGGTTAAACACCCTTGGGTTCGGTCCTGGGGGTGCGGGGGTAACTTGAATTTTCCCTTGTATGGACCTTTTTTTTCACTTACCAATTCAATTATGAGCTCTACAAATGTTCATGATGCTTTTGAAATATTATGCTGATAGAGTAGTAGCAAAAGGAACTAATTTTTTCCTAATATATACAAACATTAAATTATTTCATGTATATAACCACTAGGATTAAATTATATTAGGGCTTAATTGGAACTTTGTTAATTCTCATTAGAAAAGGGACAGAAAATAAGCCTGGCATGGTGACGCATGCCTATAATCCCAGTGGCTTTGGAGGTTAAGTCAGGAGGATCACAAGTTCAAAGCCAGCCTTTACAAGGATGTTTCCTTATTTGCCCTTTTTATTTAATATATTAATAGATAATTTCTAATAATTTCAAAAGCGAGGCAGTAGGCAACTCAGTGAGACCCTGTCTTTAAATAAAATACAAAATAGGGCTAGGGATATAGCTCAGTGTTTAAGTGCCCCTGAGTTCAATCCCCAGTACCCACCCTCAAAAAAAGGAACAGAAAATAAAACTGATTTGGGGCTGCATGTACTTAGAACTTACATCATTTAATTCATTTTAAAACAGAAAGCAAAGTTTTAAAAACTCTGTTTTTGGATGCAAGATTTTCTCATTATGACTGAAAAGGAAATATGAAAAATGTATTGATTGCATAATATAGAAATGATAGGATAATATTTAAGGTTAACAGTATAAGACAGATACTTCACATTGGTTTCTGGTGGCAAGGGGGCAAAAGAAGTAGAGTTGGAGGTATAGCTGTGAAAGTTGTTTATATACCATGTACAACCTTTTAATCCATTTCTAGAAAATGCTTACCTGAGGGGAAAAATCCCTTTTAAAAACTTTTCTTTCTTTATAGGCACTTACCAGGCTGTATTTGGACAAGGCCACTTTAATATGGAATGGAAATGTTGTTACAGGGCTAGATGCCCTAAATAATTTTTTCGAGATGTTGCCTTCTAGTGAGTTCCAGGTCAATATGTTAGATTGCCAACCAGTCCATGGTAAGATCATGATCTTTCAAGGTACTTCCTTTGTTTTCTTTAGTGGGCAGTTAAGCTTTTACACCAAAAGTGGCAAATAACTTTTTTAGTATTAGAAATATTTACTTATTTGAGCAAGTTAAATATGAAAATTTCATTTTAGTCTTCATTAGATTCTTCTCACTCTGTAGAACCACTAATAGGTTTTGGTAGACTATGTAATTTTGATCTATTGAAAGTTGTATGAGGGATTGAAATTAAATATGATTTTTGTTAATGGAGTGTGTCTCCAGAGATTTTAATTTTTGGTACTGGGGATTGAACCCAGAGGTCCTCTCCTATTGAGCCACATCCCCAGCCCTTCTTACTGGTTATTTTGAGGCAAGGTCTCACTAAGTTGCTGAGATGGACATCAAACTTTTGTTCCACTTGCCTCAACCTTCTGAGTTGCTGGGATTATAGGGGTGCAGCACTGCACCCTACTTCCAGAGAAGATTTATGCCGTATCTCTACTTAATATGTTTTAGTATTTTACAGCAAGTTCGAATTTCACAAAATTTACTCTTTTATGTGAAGGATAACTTACATAATTTGATTGAGAGTAGATTAATGCAGTTTATAGTATTTACCTCTAGGTGGGGTCGTTAGTACCTTAAGTAGTTGTTTAGGGTGATTTTTTTCTCCTTTACATTGTTGAAGAATAACTTCAGTAAAATATTAATAAAGCTCTGTTAGAAAGCTAATGAAATATTAATATATACAGGAAACAAAGGTCCTATACTAGATATAAGTTCTTTATTTTGAAATGTCAGTTCTTTATTTTGAAATATTCCCAAATATTTCTGGATCAAAAATAATTTTGATATTCTTGAAAAGAGTATTTCATTTTCTGGATTTGCATGTATATATTCAAGATTATGCTCAAGGTAAAGAATGTTATGAAAAATTCTTCGTTAGGTTGTAAGCAATTATAGCCTGAAAATTTGCCTATTTAGAGGCAGAAACTGACATCTTTCTTTTTTTGTGTGGACAAAGAGCAAGCTACCCAGTCCCAGTCTACAGTTCTTGTTGTGACCAGTGGAACTGTGAAGTTTGATGGAAACAAACAACATTACTTCAACCAGAACTTTCTACTGACTGCTCAATCCACTCCTAATAGCACCGTGTGGAAGATTGCAAGTGATTGCTTCCGTTTTCAAGATTGGGCTAGTAGTTAAAGGGGCAAAAGTCTATTACTTGTTCTGTTAGTTACTGAAGCAGAAGTCTGTGTGAATTAATTCATTTAATTAGAAAAACACTGTAAACCAGTTTGTGCTGAAACTAAGTTTCTTCAATATTTTTTTATTCCTAGCAGCACCTTTTCTAGCAGCTGCTAGTTTGGATTATTGCCCTTCAGAGCTTTAATGCTAGTTTTTTACATGCCTTATATACATTCCACTAATGACATTCTTAAAGTAATGTTAAACATATGATCTTGGTACTAACATACTCACTGTGAACCCAGTCTATCGCAAAAATGGAATCCTTTTGTAATACTATCTGTGGGGTATCAGCACAACATAACTCTGGGAGTAAGTGGGATTTTTTGGGTTAATAGGTTAAATTTTTATTAAACCACATGCCTATTTTCAGTTGACACTGGTAATGCAGTTGCAATATATAGTACAGTTTATCAGTTTATAACTACTATGACATATTAGAATTGCATGTGGAATATTTAATAGACATTTTCATGTTAAGTTTTCTTATTTTGATTTATTTTATAAGTGAATTAATAGCTAGATAGGTAAAAATGTTTTCAATTGACACCTGATTATTGGGTGCATTTGGTGGATTAAAACTTCTTAAAAACACATATCTTGGCAGCTCCAGGTCTAGAAATTTTGGTGATGAGTGATGAAGAACTAATAGCTTTAATGGGAGAATGGGAAAAGAGAAATGTAGAAATATCCAAAGTTGAAGCCAAAAGTGAAGGGGGTGACCAAATGGTAAAATTTTGTACTTGTTTACTACCTCCTAAAAATGTGACCTATTTTTAGGATTTAAATCACTGAGTTAATATGTATCCTTGCCAAATGTCATGTCACTTTTGTTCTAAGAATGATTTTTAAGGTCTTTATACTTCACCTTATACTTGTCACCATTACATATCTCTGTTTATTCAGGAACTTATGGGGGTAGAATGTCAGCAATAAGCCTAACCATATAACAGGGTCTAAAAGGAAAGTTGGAAACAAAGCCATTGTTATCTTTTTGTGATACCCTTAACTTCTAAGTCTTCCAGTGAACTTTAGGCCCAAAGATTCCTATGTAGTACCCCAAAAAAGAGTGATTCCACACCCCCATGTTTTATGCTGTCAATTGTATTATCTGTTTTTTAAAGTCAAAATTATTTGGTTTGTGATTCATTCTTCCATATGACATTGGGCACATTTATTTTAAAACATGTTCCTATTACATGACTATTTCATTGTCTTTTTTGAGAGAAAAATAGAGAACAGATCTTCATGAAAAACTTCAAAAGAACAAATTAATTTTATGTCTTGACTACTGAAGAGGAAAAAAACCCAGCTCTGGTTCTTGTTTAAGGTTTTAAAATATTTGCAATTTATAATATTTTAAAGCTAGATATGCCAGCTTTGTTTCTATATTGCAGCCAAGATTAATATTTCTTATCACTTAATTTTAAAACCAGCAATTCATTTACTCTTGCCCAAAGCTACACATTATGTTTCTGATATACTATCAAAATAGAATTAAATGGGGGAAAGGGGGTGGAACTGACATCTAAACCATAACTTTTTTAGTACTGAGCAAAAATTACACATTATTTCCTACTCAAAGCAAGCTTATTCTTATTTTGAATTGGTTTTTTTAAAACCACAGCTCTAGCAGCAACAAAATGCCCAAATACTGCCCTTTCCCTTGTGGAGAAGAGTCGCAAATAAAAGCTGCATATAACTAGCAATAACTGAATTGAATGGTTGTGAATTGCTTTCTCCAAAATCTGTATAACTTTTAAATGGCTGGAACTGCTCTTATATGGACTAGACTATTTTTGACATGCTCATATTTTTATAACTTGAAAAATAAAATTTTCTGTGTGAAAAGTTTTCTTAAGCTTGTTTTAAGGTGCTTTGATTTTTGTTTTTAAGGTTCTCAAACAGTTGGTTGCTTCTTTACAGCATTAGGTTTTTCAAATTGAAAATTAACATCAAAATGTTGAAAACAGTGGTTGACATCTGGGGCTTTTTCTGTAGACTACCTTATTCCTCTTTTCCTGTGTATTCACATTCCCAAAATCACCTGTTTGAGGTACTAGTGAAGATTTTGGCGAGAAGTGAGAAACATTAACCTTGAGAAACTAGCCAAAATGTATATTCAGGAGGCAATGAAACCAAAGTACAGATGAGTTCCAGGAAGAGTGTTTCCATTAAATATAATTTTATATTTAAAATACGTCAACAGACACTTATTGAGAAGAGGCAGTTACCCTTAAAAACAAATACTTTTATGTATTCAAAGATGCACATGTTTTTCACAATTTAACATAACTAAAAGACAAGTGTATGGCATTGGAATTATGTCCCATGGAGGGTCTTGTGATCCAGCATAAAACTGGGATTGAGGCATATGTATCCTTAGATGGCTTTCAAATTTTTACTGATTCACAATAATTCATATCTTTTAAATCATAACCCAATATACAGATGCATAAACAAACCCAAGAAGAAAAAGCTTACGCTTACACTGTATTCCTGCCATTTTCTATTACATTCTATTAATTCTTTTGAAAATGCTAGCCATAACCAGCTCAGTTGATATTTACAACTTCTATTTAAGTGGTTGTACTAACAATTTGAAAAACACAAAAGTTGCACAAACATATGTCAGTGGTCATTTTTTCTTAGGGGTGTAAGGCCAGCTTCCAAAAAATGATGCCATGTGTTAGTGACATTACACTGACTTGTAAGTTATCAAACACTTATTTCTCCTTTCAGGTTTGTCCTATTTGTTGATGGCCATAAAGGGCAGCATTGTATTCCTCCCATTCCTTAGTTTGCACCAGAACTTCAGAACTAAGAAAGCAAATGTTTAGGTTAGTCTTTAGGCATAATCTGGGAATAGAATGAGCGTTGATGGAAAGGAGTAGAAACAGAAAAGAGCCTGTCCTATTTCTGATGTTCAGGCAGAGAATAAAGGTGTCTTAGAAGAGCTACTTTTGAACGTGATTCAATATTACATAAGCTGTATTTCAATAAATTTTAAGTCAGTTTCATATTTTTCTTTTCTCTCCCTTCTTAAACACCTACATATCAACATCTGTGGTTTGACAAAGTCTGTGGTAGTCTCTTCAGAGCAAAATCCTGATCTCACACCCTAAGAGATGCACTCTAAGGTCATTCGGCCCTTTATGTGCTTTGTTACCTTAGGCAATTCACTTAATCCGGGCTCATGTCTTCAGTTATTGAGCAGAGATATTATTTGCTCTGGCCTACTAGGGAGTTGTGAGGATCAAATAAGACAATAGATAAGAAAATGCCGCATGCTGCACAAATACAATGGTTATATTTTTGGCTTTGTGTTCAGCTTACTCTGTTCCCAAAATTATTTATTTTAGGGAAAAATTAATTGGTAGGAATTACTGTCCACAATCACTCATCCTAAACCTTTCTACTGTCTTTAAAAGGTGGTTATTCCAGCTCTACAAAAAATTTTGAATCAATATGGATAAAGTTGGCTATGTTACTGTAAAAAAAAATAAGATTCAGGTCCTTGAAGCAATGATAGCAGTTTGCAACTACATTTTCAAGAGAAAAGGGTGGGTTGATAAATTAATTCCATTTCTCTTGCTCAAGAGCAAGAAATCAGCAAGAGAAGTCTGCAGTGTTTACCAAGTCCAGGTACCATGGTCTACTTTGAATCCCTAAGTTTCTAGAGATGGCCAACAAGTTCTTTGTTCCCCTGACCCTTTTGACCCCATACCCTAGACCTGTTGCTCTTGAAAGAGCCTCAGGGAATGATTTCTTTAGTCTGTTACTCTATTCATTTGTGGTGCCCAGGATTCCCGGTGGCCTGGGCTCATCCTCAGAATTAACAATTAATTGACTTTGAATTTTTCAAGAAATGTCAGCCTGGACAAAAGAACCAGAGGAGAAATTAGTTGCAGGCAGAGGTGGGGGTTTGTAGGACATTTGGGAAGATGGTACTTTCCAAACTGAAAACAAGAGGGAGGGAGCAGCAAGAGAAACCAGGAAAAATAGCTTCCCCTGAACAGTTAATTTATAATAACTCTGGACAGAAAGGCACGGTGGTAAAGGAAACCCTTACACCTGAAAATAAAATACACACACATATACACATGAAAATATATATACATAAATATACACACATTCTGAAATCTCTGGCAAAACTAGGAACTAGCAGTCCTCCTACTTCCATGACCCTCTACCCCATCTTTCTGGGGGCACTATATCGGTTATGTTTCCCACTCAGTGGCAGAAGCAGGACTCAGACATGACCTTTCATATTACACACAGTTCATAAATGATAGTGATACTACAATTACTGAGTTGTAAATGGTTAAAATTAAACCTGAGGCATGGTTAGCTGCCCATACAAGTGTATAAATGTATTCAGTCATTGCATGTCTTGCAATTTTATTTTTTTAAATATTTTTTAGTTCTCAGTGGACTTTATTTGCATATATGCAGTGCTGAGAATTGAACTCAGTGCCTCACACATGTGAGGCAAGCGCTGCACCACTGAGCCACAACTCCAGCACACAAACAATTTTATTTCCTTAACCTCCCTGGCTGGAAGACTTCTAGAGCCAAGTGTAAACATGGAAAAGCATGTTCAAGTATATGTGTGTGTGTGTATCATATATATGTATGTACACACACACAGTCATCCCTACATATCAGAAGAGAATTGTTTCCAATACTCTCCCATACCATGATCTATGGGTTTTCAAGTTTCTTATATAAAATGGCATCATATATGCATATCACATGTGCACATCCTCCTGTATACTTTAAATAATCTCTAGATTACTTATACTACCTAATACAACGTAAATTCTATGTAAATAGGTGTTATACTGTATTGTTCAGGGAAAATGACAAGAAAAATGTCTATTCAGTATAGAAGCAATTCTTTCTCTGAACATTTTCAATCTGTACTAGATGGAATCCCCAGATGTAGAACCCATAGGTACAAAAGGCGAAATGTGTAAGTAAATTAAGGTAAAGCTTGGACTAATGTCTGGAAGAAAAATTACAATAGCACAAGATTGGAGCCTCTCTCACCCCCACTGGAGCAAGCCCAAGTTGTATATCATGTCTTAGAAGTATCATAAATAAGGTG
>PVHX01025392.1:0-22448 GCA_004024805.1 Geosciurus inauris | reverse complement strand
AATGGGGGTGACCTCCCTTGCCCGGCACGCTCAGTCTACCGCACGGCTGAAGCGTCCGCAGGCGCCTGTGTGAACAATAAAGCTGCCTTGTGCTTTTGCATCCTGTGGTCTGGACTGGTCACTGTGCTGGGGCCTCCCCTCAGGACGAAGGACTCCTGCTTGGGGTCTTTCATAGGACTCCTGCTTGGGGTCTTTCAGTGGTAAAGCGTTCCAATGGGTGCGCAACATAGTGAGGAACTGTTAGAAAAACAGGTATCCGAATTGCTGACGATATCAGAACTAATGAGTGAACTAGCCAAAACGTTTGAGATAGCGCAGGAGACTGTATCTGCTCAATCTCTCAAGGGGTCAGAAGAGGACTTAGACCTTGAAGAGGGGGAAGGAAAAGATGAAGAAACGCTAGAACAAGAGATTGAGGATTTGTCTGAAAAACTTAAAAAATATGACATCAAAGAGCAATTACAGGAGGAATTGTTTGCAGAGCCGGTAGGGTGACCACCTCCCTATAATCCATTTAAGGGTAGGTGTCATACACCTTTGCAGATAACACCTACCATGCCCCCTGTTGACTGGCCTGAGAAAAGAGGAGGTATATGCTTCCCAGTGATTGAGACTCAAACTCAACAGGGGCAAGTAATCAGGCAGCACCAACCATTAGATTTTAAGGATATGACCTTGGCTATTTTTGAGTCTTTCTCATCTTTGAATTTAACTCCCTCTGATTGGTCTCAGTTGACCAGAGCTGTTCTGTCTGGGGGGGATTATCTCATCTGGAAAGGAGAATATCATGAGCAATGTAAAATAACAGCTGCCAGAAATGCTCAGGCTGGTTTCCCACAACAAAACCTAGACATGCTTGCTAGACTAGGGCAATATAACAGTGTGCAAGCTCAAATAGTGTATGATCCAGGGATATATGCTCAAATAGCCACAGCCGCTACTAAAGCATGGAGGGCCCTGCCTAATTTAGCAGCTGGGGAAAGTCTACAAAGGTTATACAAAGGCCCTCCAAAACTTCTGCTGATTTTGCAGATAGGTTAATACAATTGGCCAGGAGATTATTTGGAAATATTACTGATGCCATGCCAGTAATTAAGCAGCTTGTGTATGAGAATGCAAATAAACACTGTCAGCAAGCCCTCCGTGCTCATAGAGACAAAAGTCTTAATGATTATATCAGACTATGCAGAGGTGACCTTGCCACCATTTCTATGGGTTCTTCCATACTTGCTTTGGCGTCGTGAAGAACCCTTGTTCATTATTTATGACTCAGCTCATTCAGGTGAAAAGGTCAAAGATGTGAAGGCTCACTGTTTACAAGCCTTTGCTTTCATGGGAGTGCCCAAAGTTCTTAAGACGAGATTATGCATAAGAATCCCCAAGGTCAAGCAATTATTGAACGTACTCATCTAAATATTAAAGCCTATCTTTCCAAAACAAAGGAGGGGGAATTCCCTTCCCAGCATGGTAGACTTGCTCATGTCCTCTGTATCTTAAATTTTTTGAATGTTGATTCCAATGGATGCTCAGTGGCCCTGTGGCATTGGAATCCTTGCCGCCCTGATCTGGGCCTTGCCCGTTGGAAGAATCTACAAACTGGAGCATGGCATGGCCTGGATCCCATTTTGACAAGCACTAGAGGCTCAGTTTGCATATTTCCCAAGAATGCTGAGTCCCCTATATGGGTACCAGAAATATGTGTTAAACCTGTTAATGATCACAATAACTACACCCAGGGGTAGAGGGTAATTACTGATTTCTCACCACGTGTTTTGCTTGGAAATGTTATCCTGTTAATGTGTCTAAGCCTTTCTTCCTAGTGCAACTTTACAGAGCTCCACGGGACTTTGGAATTACAGCTGCAGCAGTCGCGGCCATCGCCACTGCCTCTGCTGCTGCTGCTGCAGTGGGAAGCTCAGTTTGCTGTGATGGCTGTGACAGTGGAGACGTTAGCATGCCATACTGCTGAACTTGTCTAGTGCTTTGTTTCAGTTAAATCAGTATTTAGCAGGACCCTAGAATTGGCAATATTTGAGGTTTGCTTTTCAATTGTTAGCCCAAATTGAGACTATAAATAAGACTCAGGTTGATTTAATGGATTCTGGTGCAGTTCTCTCTGCTTTGCAAAAGTTTGGAACAATGTTACATCAGTGGGCTGGGTCAATAGCCTTGATTGTACTCCTGTTGGTTGCCATAGTACTGTTGGGATGGTGGTCTTACAAAATTGTAAGATCAATTCAAAATCAACAAGGACATCAATATCAGGCCATGATAGCTCTTTATAGAAACGACCCCTCTGCCCAAATATGGCTGGGCTTGGCGCAATCCTAGGAAAGCCAATGACAGGTAAGATGGGAGCGTGGTCACAGGCAACCTAAGACAGGAAGTATACCATGTCATCAGAAGGTATGCTCTCTGATGACGGGTTAGCTGTGCTCCAGAGTTCCCACAACCTAAGACAGGCTCTAGGAAAAGAGAGGGGGAATTGTGGGAGAGAGTTGGCCTGGGCATTTCCACAGTACATAATGTGCAACAGTATCAGGTTTTTCAATCATGTGGTTTTGACCATAGTTCCGCATTCTTGTAACAGTTCCACATTCCTGTGAATAGCCGCAGGGTGCTAGTAGAATAGTAACACCCTGTGCACCCTGTATCCTTGCTGTAGCGCTTGCGGGATATAGGGCATCTTAGCATATATAAAGAGGGTCGTGAGCTCAATAAAGGAGTCTCTTGCCTTGTTCTGTGTGTGTGTGTGTGTGTGTGTGTGTGTGTGTAATTTTTATCCACAGCTCCCTCGCCGATCCTGGTTTCACTTTGTGCTGGCGCGGGCGCCGGCAAAAAACATCAGGAAAATATAATTCCAAGAAATTGTTTCTTAGGTGACCTTCCCAACCTAAGTCACATCCCAGAACACATATCCCATGACCATTGCCTGATGTTTTTAAAAGGAAGACTTCACTAATGACAATCTCAAACTCCTCCCACATCTACCCTTCTATAGCCTCAACCACCAGGGTCTCCATGTTCTTTTCCAGAACTCTGAAAGGAAGAGTTCCCTGACTTTGCCCCTTCTCTGCAGGAAGCAGCCAGATTTGATATTGATGCCCCAATTCAGCCCAGTTTATTATCCCCTTTCAGAGTCTGGAAGGAAGGATATGGACTATAAGTCCAAGGACATTTTCCCTAAGCTTTTTTCATTTAAAATCCAAGGCCTCAACCAGAAGAAAGGAACATAAAAGAAATTTGCCCATGACCCCCCACCCTAATGGGTCACCTAACCCCAACACAATAAGCACCAGGAAATTCCCTATTCATATTCCTGTCCCATTCTAATGGGTTATCAGAACCCCAATACAACAGACCCCAGGAATTACCCTCTTGTCCTACCCTAAATGAAGCCTATATAACCCAAATTCTTGCTTCAGCCTGCCACCATTTTGTGTCCTGAAAATGAGCCATACCATGGTTTTACCAATTGATGGTGCTGCCAAATACTAAATAAAGAAAAGCTTGGTAATCCAAAGTTTGCTTCCTGTCTCCCACCTTCATCATTTGTGCATCATTTGTCCTAACAATCACTGCTTCAGCAGGGTCTCTGGACTGTAGGAGCAGCTGGAGAGGACATTGGAGGCTTTTGGTTACATCCCATCTTTGAGCTGATTAGAAGAATCCCAAGCAGCTACTTAGATTGCATGAGCCCATTCTTTTTAAAACTCTTAAGCATATTTAAGGGCTTAAGTCTGCCTACCATATGTGTGGGCCCACAGCTCCCTTTGTTCATAGTTTGTTAGAGACTATTACTAATGAAGTCTTACTGCCTAATGATTGGATTATGCTGGCTAAAGCTTGTCTTTCAGGTGCTGATTATTTATTGTGGAAATCTAATTGGAGGGAGTTTAGTGCAGAACATGTGAAAGAAATTGAGCTCATGGGGTTGATATTACTCTGGAGATTTTGACCGGAACTGTACAATTCACTGATTTAGGGCATCAGTTAAATTTTGATTTACAAACCTACTTACCAATAAGTGTGTGTGTGAGGAGATATCCAGTGTCTCCTCGAGAGGTTCTCCTTCCTGCCAAGGAGAATGTAGGCCACCTGAGAAACCAAAATCTAGAATAATTAGTAAAGAACAAAAGACAAAGACAGAATTATAGTTTCAAAAGTTGGAGCCCCTGATAGTCCATGTGGGAGCTGGAGCTAGACAGCTAGAAAATGGCTCCTATAGTTTACCTAAGGGGGTACATCAAAAGTAGAAATAAGGTTTCAAGGGTGGAGTCTTGCTTCCTGGTGTCTTACAGTCAGCAGGTTGGCAAATTGGCAGTTCATATCCATCTCAGAGGGGCTGCATGGCTACAGCAGATCAGTCCATCTCAGATGCTGCGTGGGACTCTTGCATGGTGGTCCACACACAGCCCATGAATGGCTCTCTACATCTCTTCCATTTTTAATTTATAAATGTAGAATGTTTTAATATGTTTTCAAGATGGTAACAAATCAATTTACATAATATTTGACCAGCTAGAGATGTTATTTTAAAAAGTAGGGGCAGGTAAACTGACTCAGTTTCTAACAGGGGTAGGCCCATTTCCAGTGATGCAATAAGGACTTCCTTAGCAGAGCAGAAGAAGTGGGGTACTTGCATTAGGCAGGCCTAACTGCAGAATGCCACAGAAGGTTAAAAATGCCAGCCCACTTCTCTTCTGGCTACAGTGCCAAAGAGAGGTTCCCTCATG
Organism: Geosciurus inauris; assembly: GCA_004024805.1. Taxonomy (NCBI): domain Eukaryota; kingdom Metazoa; phylum Chordata; class Mammalia; order Rodentia; family Sciuridae; genus Geosciurus; species Geosciurus inauris. The sequence continues at coordinate 17,712 of PVHX01025392.1, read as the reverse complement.
CATTTCATGGATGGTTTCCCACATATGCAAACATAAATGATGATCCATTATTTCAAGTTCCTGGATTTTCAATCTGAGGGTATGGATTCTTAATGTGAGGATATGACAACCTGTTATTACAATGCAAAAGAGAATTAGTAACAAACATATTATTCTGGGCTGGAATGGTAGCTCAGTGGTAGAGCTCTTGCCTCACATGTGTGAGGCACTGGGTTCAATCTTCAGCACCACAAAAAATAAATAAAATAATAGTTTTGTGTCCATCTACAACTAAAAAATTTTTAAAAACATATTTTTCCAATAATATATCATGCAGAATGTTTTAGCATGTTTCCAGGAGTAAAGCCATTTAACTCTTGAAGTATTTAATTAGCTAGAGATCAACTTTGCTTTTTTGAATATCCTGGATGTGATGATGTAACTCCATAAGATCCAGGCTATTATTATTGCTATGCCAAATACACATTAGATGATTTTTAAGCTTTTCCCAATCACATTGGGAAACAATATATTTGACTGTAGTAACACAGACATATTTATAATTGGCATGGCATTTAAGTCTTTGTTTGAGTTTGAGCATAGAAACTCATTGTTCACATTTTGTAAAAACAGCTTTTGGAATATTTAATTGTCTTAAACTCTTATGAATACTTATCTAATCACATAGAACTTTAGAAATATTTTGAGCAAAATTATTAAAATAGGCTTAGATCATATTTATTACAATTTACTGGATATTTATTATCTATTTTTCTTATTCTTATATCTCCAATAATTAAAACACAAGAAGATTGAATATAGGTTTGCAGGCTATAGCAGGGATCTTCCTTATGGTTACTGCCCACAGAGTTAGGTATGGGGCCATTTGTAAGATGGAGAAAATCTGAGGCTGCCATTAAATGACAGAGATCTTTTTGAATATCATCTTCCCTGAAAGTGATAATATTACCAATGAAAGTTTCTAGGGTCACAGCATTATGAGAGAATGGACTATGTCTATAAATATAGTGAATATGGAAACAGATAAAAGTCTAAAAGAATACATTAAAATATATAGTACTCAAATTATCAAATAAGAGATAACTGTTATAAATCCAAATGTAGATTATTGGTCTTTATAGTGTGACATCAATTGATTTGCCAGGCTTCAATTTGATTTTCATTACATGGCTATAAAGTAATACCCAAACAATAGGAAGTAATCTAAATCATATAAATTTTTAAAGAATTAGAATGATTGTATATCCAATCTTATTTTTATATTTTAAAAATAGTTCTAGATAACTTAATTATATTTCCAACTTCTTACATCTTTTCCTAAATTAAAAATCTGAATTAAACATGGTTTTTTCAAGTTCCTTTTAAGAAGTCAAAGCAAGACACATTTAGTGGCAGTACTTCCATATTAAGCCTTATGGCTTTAGACTTTCTGCAGGAAGTGGCATTTTAACATGGCTGCCTTTTATCAACTTTTGAAGATCAACCTAAAATTTATTTATCACTACTAGAGATGTTATTTTGCACTGGCAAAGCATTTGTACAATTTATTCATTTAGGAAAGATGCCAAATTTTATTGCAGAATGATTAGGGCAGTAAAATACTGGTGGATCTGGGGAACAGGTCCATTGAAGTCTCTCCATGGATTTTACCTATCTGACAGCTCAACAGAGCTTGCATGGCTGTTAAACTTTATCCTTTGAGATATGATTTATCCTATTGCTCCATGGATTGTTTAGCAGCAGTGAGACTTTTAGTATCACAACTAAAAAAATAATTTTATGAGATTCAGTGGGGACATGTAGGGTTATGTTTCCCCCCTTTTCCTTATTTAAAATTGAGCCGGGCGCAGTGGCTCAAGCCTGTAATCCCAGCACTTAGGGAGGCTGAGACAGGAGAATCGCGAGTTCAAAGCCAGCCTCAGCAATGGCAAGGTGCTAAGCAACTCAGTGAGACCCTGTCTCTACATAAAACACAAAATAGGGCTGGGGATGTGGCTCAGTGGTCGAGTGCCCCTGAGTTCAATCCTCAGTACCAAAAAAAAAAAAAAAAAAAAATTGAAGAAAAAGGTTGATATAAGTTGGAACACTATTAGGCTTACATTGTAGACAATGGCTTGGTATTGTTTATGTATTTACATAACAAGAAATGATTCAAATATTTTTATGTGTAATTTAAAAATTATTTTATAAGTTTTGAAAATATCAAATATCTATTTGAAAATATAATTAAATATTTATAAAAGATGAATATTTATAGGTATAGAAAACAGTTTAGAAGGCTATGTACTAGACATTAATAGCAGTTATCTATGGATAGTAGAATTTTAAGAAATGGTTATATATAGTTTGCCATTTTTAGCAATTGGTCTCTTGGCAGAAGCTAAGTAAGATGTCTTAATCTTAAAATTAATCTTAGTTTCTCATTTGAATATCAGTCTATAAACCTTGGTATATACTCTTTTGGGTTAATATAAACCAATTGACAAATCAAAGCAGGAAATGGACAAAATAAGAGAAACTTTAATCCCTTCTCGAGAGAAGGTATTAAAACATTTTTTAATATTTTATCAAGTTACTCTTTAAATAAGCTATTGTCTCTCAATTGTCTTTCAAAAATATAGCTAAGTTTACTTCTTAGTATAGAGAGTAACATATACGTTTTACAATATGCTTATATGATTATAAAAGACTAAATCATATAATTAGATTTTTGATTATTGGGTTATCACTGTATAAGTTGGTAAGAGACTATTACATAAAACTTGAGTTTGGAGAGCATCAGGTTAGTAAGATGTTCTCTTAAACCTTATACTTTACATACATATATTTAGGAAACAGATACAATTGATATACAAGGATTAGCAATAATTATCATAATTACATTGATGTTTTTAAATCAAGCAAATTTAGTTTTTAAAGAGATGTTTGAAATTTGGAATTTAAGGTGGTATTTGAAAATGATTTTTATTTCATCAAAACTTTATAAATCTTAATTTCTTTAAAATAACCCCCCTTTAAAAATAACAATACTTACCAGGCATAATAAATAATTCATGTTTTAATTTACATTAGGTTTATTAATATTTAATCTTAGGGAAATGCCTTAAATATTTTTGATTTTTCCATGTATTTATAACCAAATTAATTACATATAGAGTTGTTCTCTACACACTCAAACCTTCTATATCATTTACTCAGATCTTCCTATACATATCTATACAAAGATTTTTCCTTCCTATCATCAAAGCCTTTAATGCATTAAGACCTTTTTACCCAGAAATATTTTCTTTCTTTCTTCTAGAATTCTTCATTCTTTCTTTCCTCTCTGTAGAAGCATTTCTTTCTTCTCTCCTAGAGTTTTCCAATCTTTCCTTCCTCTCTGTAGAATCCTCTTTTTTGGATAAATTTTGGAATAATCTCTGTAAATCTTTGAATCTAGACATATTATTTTATTTTGATAGGAAAATAATATTTTAATGTAGTTAAAACTTTTGGATACCTTGTATATAGAATTATATTTGTCTACCTTTTTATGAAAACATAAACAATATTTAGAGGTTAAGATTACTTAGGTAACATCTTAATTTTATAAGTCAACAAGCATCTCCTGAAATAAGCATTTATATAATTAATTACATTTACCATATTTATTTTTGACTGCAGAAGGCAGGGCATCAAGTAAATGTAAATAACAATGTGGGTTATGTTTTTCCTGTTGAAGAAAAATTGTTAGAAGCAAATATATATATAAATTATCCTAGGAATTAAAAATTATATAGATCATTTAAGCAGCTGGAAAAATATGTACTGAGATTAAAGACATTTTTTATTTTTATCTAATTACCCAATTTGAATTGAATCTTACTAAATCACATGATTTAAAAGCATTTGGACCTATTTTTATTCTACTGTAAATATCATGAGTGCACGCTTATTTATATAGACTTTGACATTATATAATTAAAATATACTTCTTGTGTACACACATTCAATCTTTGTGTAAACATATTTAGAAATCAGAAGAATAAAATTTGGACAATCATGAGAACTTTTGAAATTAAACATTTCAGATCACCAGCTTTTATTCTCATAATTGTCAAATTTATCTTTAACAATATCCCTAAAAAGAAAAATAATGGATGATTAAACATAAGTAGGACATCTTTTGCAACTCTTTCTCAACAGCCGGGCTATAAAGAGAAGTTCCTTGAAGAAACCTGTTAATGTAATTAGGAAGTATAGTTTATTCAGCTAAGCATCGGGAAAAATTAAGCACAAAGCCATGTACAATGGGTATCCTCCTTGCCTTATTTGTGGGAGGTTGCTGGTTCAAATCCAGCCTGTAAAAGATATCTTTGTTAGTGAGCATTTATCCAGAAACATGAAAAAAGTTTTGGGGGATTCTATTGGACTGGGAGTGGACACATTGGCCTTTGGCACCCCCAGGTCAGTGCTACCCCCGCATGTGGAGCCTGCTGCGCTGGCCCACTGGGCAGAGCTGGACGGCGCAGCAGGGGCAGCAGGGAATCGCTGCTGCGGCTCATGGCTGCATCGGTGCCTGCTTCCCGCACTCCTAGATCTTCCCCGGCTGCTGGCATCCTGCCTGTGGAGGCTGGCCTGCCTGCCAGCTTAGCACTGGTGTTTGGTCTACAGTGAATAATTGTTCTCCCCAAAGGCAGGCTTTGGCTAGTGAAGGACCAATCATGGGACAGGATAAATAAAACTTGGTTGCAGTACCTAAGTTAGAGTGGCCATTTTTTTTTTGCAGGTTTCTAGGAAATAAAGATAGCTGTGACAGCAGTAGCAGTGGCACCATGCAGGTTAGAGATCTTATTGGAGTCTCTGGTTAGGGTAGTCTTTCTGTCTCAGCATTTTAAATTTCCATGACTGTTCAGCTGGGTTTTGTCTCTCCCAAGCAAGGCTGCTCTCTAGTAGTGTTCTGTAAGGATGCTGTGTGTGTGTGTGTGGGGGGGTGGGGCAACTGCGGTGGGAAATTTGTCTGCTCAGTTTAAATTACTCAAGCACTTCTGAAAATGGTAGAAAATCTGTCCTTTCTCCCCAATTTCTATTCTAACAAGGATTTCAAGCAGATAGAATTTTTTCTTTTTGGGCAAGTTTTGCTCCAGTTTAATATCAGGGTATCAAAAATTCTTTTTCAATAACTCAATCTCAAGAATTCACTTTCAAGAATTCACATTCCCACTTCTTTCTTTCTCTCTCTTTCTCTCTAGGTTTGGGTGCACCCTGTAACTTTGAAGGGGGGGCTGGCCTACCTGAATTAATATGTACTCTGAAATATCATGCCACATGTTCAAGCACCACTTGCATCTCCTAAAGAGGAACTTCTTCCTGCCAAGGAGAATGCAGGCCGCCTGAGAACCCAAGTCTAGAATAATTAGTAAAGAACAAAAGACAAAGACAGAATTATAGTTTCAAAAGTTGGAGCCCCTGATAGGTCTAGTCCACATGGGAGCTGGAGCTAGGCAACTAGAAAATGGCTCCCATAGTTTATTTAAGAACTAGGAATGAGGTTTCCAGGGTGGAGTCTTGCTTCTTGGTGTTTTGAAGTCAGTAGGTTGATTGGCATCTTGGCAGATCATACCCATCTCAGAGGGGCTGCATGGCTACAGTGGATCAGTCCTTCTCAGATGCTGTGTGGGACTCTTGTGTGGTCCACACAGAGCCCACAGATGGCTCTCTACACTGTGAAAATCTAATTGGATGCAGAAAGAAATCAAGCTCCTGAGATTGATATTACTCTGGAAATTTTGACTGGAACTGGACAATTTGCAGATTTAGGGCATCAGTTAGATTTTGATTTATAAACCTATTTACAAATAAGTGTGTGTGTGTTTGCATGCATGCATGCATGCCAAAAGGGCATGGAGAGAGTTACCTACTATGGGAGAGAAAACTCTGGACATCTCTCAGATATGCCAAGGACCTGAGGTACTTTACACAGATTTTGTTCCGCAATTATACCAAGCAGTAAATGACATAATAAAAGACAATGATGTTGGTGAATTATTAAACAGCTGGCTTTTGAAAATGCTAATAAGACCTGCCAAGAGGCCATCTGCCTCATAGAAAAAAAAGGATGGTGTCATATTTCATCTGCCTCTGTGCAGACATAGGAATTACATATTCTTAAGGTATTGTGAAGGCCGTGGCTTTGAAAGAAATTTTTTAGTCTCCCTGGAAGACTAAAAATTCCAAAATGAAGTGTTTTAACTGTGGCAAGCCTGGACATGTGGCCAGAGATTGCTGGCAGCAGCCAGGACAAAGAAATAAACCAGGGTTCTGTCCACATTGTCACCTTGGCAAGCATTGGACCAATGAATGCAAATGGCAGTCAGATGTGAATGAAGAATCTTTGTCTCTCCAGTTGGGAAATGGGAGAAGGGGCCTCCCAGGACCCCTTAAACAGTGGGGGTGCTGTCACTCATCCCAGAGCAGTCATACACTCCAGCCCAGTGCCATGTCTTTCTATCTGACACTCTTACAGGGCCACAGGAGGGAGCATGGCATTGGACCTCTGTTCCACCACCGAATATGTGTATTAAGCCTGGAGATGGGGCCTTGGGCCATTCCTACTGGAATTTATGACACTTCTTCCTCCAGCATAGTGGGACTTCTATTGGAAAGTAGTTTGACTATGAAAGGATTTCAAGTTGATTGATTCAGATTTTACTGAGGATGTAAAATCCAAACTCAAAATGGAGTCACTCTGGCTCAGGCCTTCATGTATCTGCTAACCTGCTCTTTGTGCTTCTGTGATTAATGCTTTGCTATGCTTGCTTCCCATGGATGGGGGGGCAAAACCACAGGCTACCAGACCCCCTGGCCAGTTACCTAAAGTTCCAGGAACTGAAAGGGGACATAGGAGGCACTGTCATGGTTGAACTGTAAATAACTATAGGTTAAATACCTGCCAAATCGTGTTTTCCTGAGTCATGTAGCTAGCCCACCCTATAATAACCTCTGAAACCCTCACTTTGGGGTCACTCTCTGAAGGAAAGGAGAGCTGACCCCAATCGATTGGCCTGTGTGCCTATTTCCTCAATAAACTTTGCTGCTTCTGCAGAGTGGTCTGGGCTGCACTTCTTGGGGGAGAGGTGCGGGTTGGATGCAACAAGGAGAAAAAAAGTTATCACTCAGACAAATAGTTCCATTGTTCAAGTGTGCCCAGAGAATACCATGGTTCAAATTCTTTTTTTGCCTTATCATTCAACAGGAAAAATTCTATTGGATAAACCAAGGGTGATAAAGGCTTTGGGTACTCAGACAGGGCATACTGGGCTCAATTAGTTAGGCGAGAGTGACCCCATCTGGATCTTAAAATAAATTGAAAGATATTTAAGGGCATGATTGATACTGGAGCAGATGGGTCTGTTATTTCCACAAGGCATTGACCTAAAAGATGGTCATTATATAGAGCTCCCACAGATTTAGAAGGAATAGGTCATATTTCTCAACCTGTAGAGTGCTTAGTATATTTAATGGCAAGATGCTGAAGGTAAAAAAGGACTTTTCAAACATTATGTCCTTGAGAGTTTGCCAGCAAATTTATGAGGCTGTGATGTACTAAGCAGCATGGGAGTTTTATTGATGAATCCTAGCTCAGTGGTTACTTCTCAAATGCTTAATCAAGAATTTATTTCTACTAGGGGGTTGGGGGAAAAAATCAACAAGCAAGTTTTCATTGTGGCACAATATTTTCAGCAAAGACAACATGGAATAGGGTATTTACCTAATCCATCTTTTTGGTAGGGGCATTGATCTTTTCTCTGGCCCAGAAAACAGTAGAAAAAATTAATTGGCTATCAGATAATCCTGTTTGGATCGATCAATGGCTCCTCATAGGAGAAAAACCTTAAGTGATTCATATGCTAATCTAAGAACAGCTTCAAGCTGGTCATATTGAACCTACTTTTAGCTCAAGGAATACTCCTAATTTTGTAATAAAAAAATCTGGCAAATGGAGATTGTTACAAGATCTCAGAGCAATTAATTGGACAATAAAATTGATGGGTGTTTTAGAGGCTGGACTTCCCTCTCCTACAGCTATTCCTTTTGATTAATAATTATAGACTTAAAATATTGTTTTTTCACTGTTCCTTGACACTCAGCTGTTTGTAAGTGCTTTGTTTCAGCTATTAATCTTAAGAAGCCAGTTAAGATATACTGGAACATTTTGCCAGAGGGAATGGCCAACAGTTTTACTTTATGCCAGACTTCTGTAGCTCAAGCCATGTTCCATGCAAGAGCAATATCCTGATGCAAATATTATTCATTATATCAATGACATACTTATCACACATTCTAATTCAGATACGCTTTTAAACATTTTTGCTCACTTAGAAACCTCACTTACCACAGTGTGTTCATGTATCGCACCTGAAAAACTACAAATAGCTTCTCTTTTTCAGTGTCTAGGCAGCTTATTTGAAGAATTGATTCTTCATCCACAGTTTACAAATCAGAACTGATGTTTTACATATGCTTAATGATTTTTAAAAGTTGTTTGAGGACAACAATTCACTGAGGCCTAGTCTAAAATTATCCAGTGTAGATTTAGGCCTTTTATTTGATATTTTATGTGGAGATCCTTCTCCAGCTTCTCCTTGACAGCTCACAGCAGAAGGTAAGGTGGCAGTAGTAAAGGTTAAAGTTACTCTTAAGACTGCACAGCTTATTAGGATCAATTGACAGGAACCTATATATGTATTGATATTTTCCACTACTTACACTCCAACAGGAGGAATATGGCAGTCTTCTTCACCTTGTTCATTCTCCTCCAAAATCTTGGTGAGAGCTGAGCCTTCTTTTATTGTGGTACCACTTTTGGTACAACAACAAAATTGGCTTTTGCAATCTTCAAGTGCTTGACAAGTAGATTTTGCTAATTTTCAGGCCAGGTAGAAAATTATTATCCTCATGATAAGCTTATTCTATTGGATATTTTAAACTAATTTATTTTTCCAAAGACCGTATGTGCTCAGCCAATAGCTGGGATAGTCCCAGTGTTTACTTATGGTTCCAGCTCAGGAAAAGCTGGTTTCTGTAGCCATGCTCATACTAAGGGGATGCAGACTCCCTACACCTCTGCACAGCAAGCAGAGCTTCAAGCTCTCATTTGTGCCTTACTTCATTTTGCTAATGAGCCAATTAATATTTATAGTGACAGTACCCATACCGTAGGACTCACTGTGCACATTGAAACAACTACCATACATACATCGTCAGAAGAGTTATTTCATTTATTCCATTTTTTACAAAAAACAATTCAAATGCATGAGTATTCTTTTTTTTTTATTGGTCATATTAGAGCTTATTCCAAACTTCCAGGTCCTTTAACATCAGGTAAGACTATGGGTGATCATCTTGGTGCAGCCTGTCAGCAGTTGTATCCAGATGACTGTGCTCAAACCTCTCATAATTTACATTATCAGAATGCTTCCAGTTTGCACAAGAAATTTCATATTACTAAAGAACAAGCTTGTTAAATTGTTTATCAATGTGCTCATTTTGTAGTTCACACTCCAGCTTCACCTACTGGGGTTAATCTTCATGGTTTTTGGCTAAACCAATTATGGCAGATGGATGTACCCACATCCCTCCATTTGGCAAGCAGTGTTATGTTCATGTTATTGATACTTGTTCTCATTTCATTTTTGCCACTCTTGTACAGGCGAAAAAACTCATCAAGTTATTTCTTATTGCTTAGCCAGTTTTGCAGTGCTGAGCTGCCCTCTACAAATAAACCTATAATTCTCCAGCTTATACTAATTCTTTTTGACAGTTTTGTGATCATTATCATATTGATCACTGAGCAGGTATGCTTTATAATCCCCAAGGTCAGGCTATTGTGGAGTGAGCTTACTTGTCTCTTAAACTACAATTACAAAAATAAAAAGGGGAGCTAGAACCCCACAAAACTGTCTGAATCATGCTGTATTTGTTTTAAATCTTTAAAATTATGATTCTGAAGGTTGCACTGCTGCTGAGTGACACATGTCTTTCACTACAACAGGCCTGTCAGGCTTAGTTTGGTGGAAAGACTTACAAACATGACAATGGAATGGACAAGATCTGGTGATAATGTGGGGTAGAGGCCATGCTTGTATCTTTCCAGAAATGGGTACCTGAACATTCCTTAATGTACCATCCTTATAATGGAGCATCTGGAGCTGATGTTGAAATGACTGAAACTCAGACTGGAGGTGTTAACCCCAACCCAATGGGAACAAAAAGCTGAAAAAGAAGAAGACTCCATGGACACAGAAGGCCAACCTGCCAACATGGGGAAAAATGAAGAATCTGACACATTAGGCTGAGCAGATGGTTGAGCAACAGGGAGGTACTAAGTCTTCAACCACAATGTTTGTAGCTATGCTGGCTTTATTGAGCTTCTAGGTAAGTGGAGTTCATTGGGAAAATTACTGGACCTATTTCCCAGATCCACCTATTTCCCAGACCCCCAGTACATCCAGCTGTAGAATGCATTCTGGAGAATGGACTGGAGAATGTATTCCACTATTTATTAATGATACTCATATGATGAGAAGTTTTTTGGATAAATGCATTATACCTGTTTATTCAATTGCCTTAACTATACTGGATATATTGAGAATTTACTTACATGTTGATCCCACAATCATTGTGCTGGCTATTTAAAAATAGCCTTAGAGGAAACGTCAGCATATGAGAGAGCCAAGGTAGTCAGTCTTTCTGGCAGCTTGGACTCAAAATTGTATGTGTAGACAGATACTAAAATGGGATTCCTCCATGATAAGACAGTCTTTCTTGTGGAGCACCCACCAATACCTTATTCCCCTAATCATACTACATTAGAATTGGGTACCTTTCTTAAATGGGAGAAAGTACTAATATTCCACCAGTACAACATAAAGTCCCTGGCAGTAATAAATATATTTTGGATTGATCTTCTAGAATTGATAAAAAACACTCATGTCATCATGATTCCATGACTCCTGGGGCCTTGTTAGCAATATTATAACTTACAGTGATGGTGGCATGCAAAAAGATCTGTGACATTTAATACCTGCCTTGGATATCATCAGTTAGGCCAACAGCTCCCTACCTGATTTTGCACACAGGCACTGTAATGTGGCTTCCTGCTATAGCCTCCAGGCCTGTGTCCAATCTCCTTACTTTTAATATCTGGAAAAGTAAGAGTAAAAATAATAGGAGAAATATATCCTTGTAACTTGTCAAAGATGTAGTCTGACCAAATGCATCATTAGGTTTAATAGAAGACAGGGAGTACTTGTGTTATATCGACACTCCTTTGTTTTACACCCAGCTAACATTTCAGAGCCCTGGTATTCTGATACTCCAGTGTGCTATTGGTCTTATTGTACTTGGAGTAGTCACTGTGATATCCATTTTGGTTTCTATCATGACATCTACTGTAGCCTTGTCCCAAGACATTCAAAATGCTCATTTTCTTAATAATTTTGCTCAAAATACTTCCAAAGCCCTACATAATCAGATGAATATGGATGAAAAGAATGAGATTAAATTAAATACTTTGGAAGCTACTGTCATAAATACAGGAAATGAACTTGCCACTCTCAATTTTAAACAAAGACTTCAATGCCATGCTGGATACAAACTTGTTTGTGTTACAGTAGTGAAATATAATGCTTCCCAGTGAGATTGGGAAAAGGTTAAGAATCATTTAATAGGCATTTGGCACAGAAATAACAACAATATAAACCTTATGAAGTTACATCGTCACATCCAGGATATTCAGGAAAGCAGGAATGATTGCATGGATTTTGCATTACTTACTGAACAAATACTTCATGATTAAATGCCTTTAATCCTGGAAATATGCTAAAACTTTCTGTATGATACATTTTTGGAATCATATGTGTGCTACTAATTCTCTTTTGTGTTATGATAATAGGTTGCCATATCCTCAGAGAAGACATCTGGGGACATAAAATAACAGCCCATCATTTGTGCTTGAAAATAAAAAAGGGGGACATGATGGGAGCAGTGAATGAATCATTGCTTTGAACTGTCCTGGACAGTGGTGACACTTTCCTTGGGAATTTCTGGTATGAATGTGCCAAGAAAACTGCCCATTTGGGATGACCCCTATTAAGAGGAAAAATTGTGTGCCTGTCACAGAATTTATTAGTTCAATAGCCTTGAGTTCAAATGTCAGGTGCCTGGAGATAGAAGAGATATGGGTACAAGCTGATAAGATTTAATTGGGCTGTTTCACTCACAAACTTTGTTTTTGTTTATCTTTTTTTTAAAAAAAAATTTTTTTAGTTTTAGATGGACACAGTATCTTTATTTATTTTTATGTGGTGCTGAGGATCAAACCCAGTACCTCACATGTGTGAGGCAAGCGCTCCACCACTGAGCCCCAGCCCCAGCCCTGTTTTTGTTTATATTAAAGAAGGCTTCTCGCAATAAATCCTTTTGATGTTTAAACCTATATAGGAAATGTGTGGAGCCTGCTTGTGGCTGGAGTTTTGTTGGTCCACCGAGACCTGCTTTCTCTGTATTTTGTGGTTTCTTTTTCTCAATTCTCTCAGCACCCACATTCAGGAAATTGAATAAATGCCACGAGGACTGTGGCACTCCATGATGGGGCATCTTATGAATATGCTGGGAAATGAGAATTTCTTCTCCAATGCCAACATGCTGCAGAGATACCAACTCTCCTGTCTCCTTCAATTGTTTGCAAGTTTCCAGATCCTAAACCGGGCACGGTGGCTCAAGCCTGTAATCCCAGCACTTAGGGAGGCTGAGACAGGAGAATCGTGAGTTCAAAGCCAGCCTCAGCAATGGCGAGGTGCTAAGCAACTCAGTGAGACCCTGTCTCTACATAAAACACAAAATAGGGCTGGGGATGTGGCTCAGTGGTCGAGTACCCCTGAGTTCAATCCTCGAGTACCCCTGAGTTCAATCCTCAGTACCCCCCCCCCAAAAAAAAGTTTCCAGATCCTGCACTTGTGGAGATTGCCAGGATTCTCTCTATTACACTGTGGGGTACTTCCACTCCTCATATTGAGCTGCAGAGCACCCAGTGTTGGAGTGCTTCATTTCCCTTACTCCAATACTAATCAATGTTTCTGGGTTGTTACTGGTCACTGACTTTCTACTGCTTTCCCCCGTCTTTCCTATGAGCCTCTTTTCCTATGAGCCACATGCAGCTACAAACTTGTTTTTGCTCAATCTCCTGGAGAAGCATCTGAAAGTTATATGCATCTAATCTGGCATCTTTTCTTTAAGAAGCTGTCTGATTTCAGCTGGTATGATTTGACTTCAAGGACAAGGTCAGTTAGCAAAATGGAAATGTTGAATCATACTTCCCTTGCACTAATTTGACTTGGGACCATTTCATAAACTCTATTAATCAAAATTCAGCATGAAACCATCAAAAGACTCTTACCTCCTTCCATAGAAAAACAAAAAATGCTTTACAGATCTTACAAATTACATAGCCATAACAAACTGCAAACCACGTAGCAGGGTTACTCTTTTTTGTTTACAGAGTATTTGCAGATCAGTTCCTAAGCTGATGGCAATTCATTGCCATGACAAGGAATTTTACAAAGTAGATCATTAACAGAATTAATTGCAGAAAGTGGCTCAGCAAAATATCTCACCCAGTGCTTTAAAGAAAACAGCTCCCTAAATAACCTGGTGATGACTAGGGGATATTAGCTCCATGGACTTGCCACAGAAGTGAAGAGGGGACCATTAAGGAGAAAGTGAGTTCAGGATCAACACCCTTTGGTGTGTCGCAGTGAAAGAGAATACAACACTTTTTTTTTTCTTTGAAATTACCTAGATATGACCACTTTGCCTTGAGTTGGGGAGAGTATTACAGCCACTAAGGCCTTTTGGAAACTCCTGGATTGAGTAGGTTCTCTGGGGAGATTCCAAATAATTCAGATGGCTTTTCTCCTTATCTACAATGCGATGGCATTCACTCATATGGTGTTGGAGAACTTCACTGCAGCCATTCCTGGTCATCGCTGCTGGGTCCACATCCTCGACAATGACACTGTCTCTGACAGTGACACTGGGACCCTCAGCCAAGATGCCCTCCTGAGGATCTCCATCCCACTAGACTCAAACCTGAGGCCAGAGAGGTGTCATCGCTTCATCCACCCACAATGGCAGCTCCTTCATCTGAATGGGACCTTCTCCAACATGAGTGAGCCAGACACGGAGCCCTGCATGGATGGCTGGGTATATGACCAAAGCTCCTTCCTCTCTACCACTGTGACTGAGGTAACAGGCTTCACTTTCCACTCATGAATACTTGACCTGGGTGTGTAGAAATGATGAAAAAAATGAACATGCTTTGAGCCTTTAATCGCTGTGTGGGTGATCATTCTTCTTTTCTTCAGAAACTATTGATTATTTATGCAATATTGGACACATACTTAGAGTAATGAGAAGTAATAAATAGGAATCTACTGTCATGGTACTTTTATTCTTGTGAATATTACAGTTTAATCAAGTAAATCACGTCTTGTTAAAAATGTTATGCTAAGTCAGTAATACCCTGCCTTGATTGCCAATTAGATATACTTGGTAGGTTGATCAAAACCTGAATACCCAGACTGAACTTTGAGATTAGTCATATGAGAAGGTGTGCAGTGGTATTCAGGATTCAGTAAATTCTTCCTGGTCCTTGAATGATGGTCTGTGGCCAAATTTGAGAACTTCTCAATATGGTTTAAAAGTGATCATTAATGTAGCCCACAGGTGTAAGGCAGTCTTCTTAGACAAAATCATTTTACACTGAGGACTGGATAGTAGAATTTAAGTATTTTTGAACAAGGAAAGTGCAGAAGAGGACAGAGACCTGATTTAATGAAAGCTGCAGGTCATTTGAAGGTGGTTTTGTTATACTGTTTCTTTGTCTTCTAGTGGGACCTGGTGTGTGAATTTCAGTCACTGAATTCAATGTGTAAATTCTTCTTCATGGCTGGAATGTTTCTCGGAAACATTGTATGTGGCTATTTTACAGGCCAGTGAGTCTCTCTGTTGCAGAGCTCTCTCTACCAGTGGGTACTTTTACTAGCTTAAGAATCATTCATTCATTATGAAATATTTATTGCAAATTACATAGTCCTGGGGGTACTTTGTCCCCAGGGACCTACAAACACAAATGCAAAATTTCATTCAGTGTGGTGAATGTTAATTTTAAAAGTTTGAGTCCTGTGTGCAAGACATCAGTATATGATGTGCAAGTGTTTTACCAAAGGATTTGGAAAGAAGATGCAACATCATGGGTTTGAATGTCACAAAGAGTTAACAATGGGGACACAGAGGGAGATGTGTCACCACATTGGATCCAGCCTATTTGAATATGCTGGTAGGGAGAAGAACATTGTCAGTGTTGTCCAGGGGCATTGTTCTCAGTCCCTCTAGGATACTGCACCAAATGTTCGTGGTGCCCAGAGAATGGTCATTGTGTCCAAATGGCCAATGCAGCATGGGTGAAGCATTCCATTTCATAGAGTCCATACCAACATGTCATTTGTGGTGTGTGGGAGGTTTTGTCAGTCATGTTCAATTTTGCTTTTGCCACAATAGCTTTTTTTTGGTACCAGGGATTGAACTCAGGGGCACTCGACCACTGAGCCACATCCCAGCCCTATTTTGTGTTTTATGTAGAGACAGGGTCTCACTGAGTTGCTTAGCGCCTCGCTGTTGCTGAGGCTGGTACCACAATAGCTTTTTAAAGATGACTTTTTCCACTATGTAGGGTAATGAATCTAATGACAGCTGGTGTCACAATTTGTGGTACTAGAATTTTGGTCTTGTATGTTAAAAACGTGTTTTTTAAAACAACAGACAACCATTGCCTTCATTTTTTATTGCCAATTACCTTAGTATTGAAGGGTATGAAGTAGTATTTTGTAACTTTAATTGCCTGGTACTAATTACTACTATGTAGAATTTCTTTTTTTTAAGGAATTAGAAATAAACAATAATTGAATATGAAGAGTAGTCTTGGCATATCAATAGTTACTCTGTGGGGTCATACCATAAAATGACGCCAAGCAATCGGCCGGGACAAAGCATCCCACCCGGAGAGAGCCACATCACCTCGCTCCTATTGGCTGACCTCTATTTCCGTGCTTGTGGACAATGCATGATCCCCAACCTAAACGTGTCTATACTGGTACGTGTGGACAGCACACTTCTGCATTAGTGGCTCAAAAACAAAATGCTATTGGATCCCTGCCCCTATATAAGCTTGTAACCCCCTCTAAATAAACAAAGTACCTGCTTGAGACAGATGCCTCTGGCACATGGTGGTTTAGCGCCAGACGACTATACCTTTCTCCGCTCTACCTCCTTGGGGGCACCCGGGGATTTCCCTTTCCCGCTGGTCAGAACAGCTACTCCCTGGCGCAAAACCCCGGCACACTGGTGCCGCATGTGAGGAATCGAGAGGGCCTAACCTGTACATAGTCGGTGAGCCAGGTAAGCGAGGCCGAGGTAAAGTACCCCCAAACTGGATGGGGCAGTCTTCTACAAAAGTGAATTATCCGGCGTTCAAAGCGCTGAGATATATTCTTAAAGGCAGAGGTTTAGAGATTTCAGATGCCCAAGCTGAAAAGGTCTGGGAGAACTTTAATTGCACCTGGGCCTCGGCTGCTGACTCACTGATCACTGCCTCGGGTTCTGAGTCCAGCTTTGGCCAGGACCAGCCCCCCGCATGGCCCCACCAGCTCCCTGCCCTGCCGCCTTGGTTCAGGGGCACGCGGCTCTGCAAACAGGGCGGACACAGCGGGAGGGGGGGCGGGGGCAGACTGGAAGCAAGGGAGGGGCCCGCAAGCCAGCAGCCCAGGCCCTGGCCTTTGGCTTCCCGCCGCCAACCTCTTCACCTGGGACACTTGGAATAGAGTAGAGCAACTGGTGCGCAGGAGGGAAATTAAACTGGGGGAAAATCCCCCTATGGGGGTTTATCCCATGCTCATGGCCCTAAAGGGTTGCTTTTTACCTGACTCACCGGCTAAGCCCAAAAGGGGGAATCCGGCCCCTCCTCCTTCTGAGGCGTGCTTGGAGGGGGAGGCCTTTGTTGGGGAATGTGCCTGTAAGACGAACGACCAGATGGAGGTGAAACAGGACCAACACAGGCTTTTATTCCAGGTAATATGCTCCCAGACCAGTCTCCTGGCCAGTCACCAGGCTCGAACAGGTCGGGAAAATGGTGCTGTGCCTCGTGTTACACAGGGTTATAAAGCCTTTCCCCATCCGGAAAAGGCAGGCTTAGGGCCAGGAAGAGGTGTTGACTTAGAGTCCAGTGTCTTCTGAGATTGGTTTGGTGCAGCTGGTGATGTCAGATCCCTTCCGGTATGAGCCGAGAGCCGTACTGTAAGTTCGCTTCTTCTTCCGTACAGATCATCGGGGGCTGCCATCTTGGTGTGCTTGACGCATGCGCGCTGCGCTCGTCGCATGTGTGTTACGTTTGTCGCATGTGTGTCACGTTTGTCGCATGTGTGTTACGTTTGTCGCGTGCGACAGTGAGTGGGCTGGCTCCTGGTGTTGTGTTGATGCAGCGCCGCGGCGCGCAGGGTCTGGTTTTCTGTGTCTGCCTCCGACCTAACATTCCGGCCTTTTGATGGTATAGGGCAGTAGATTCGGTCTGACTGCTTCATGCGTGATTGGGGGCGTTGAGAGGGGGGAGATGGCTCG
>PVHX01025391.1:0-12609 GCA_004024805.1 Geosciurus inauris | reverse complement strand
GCGACAAAAAACCCCCCACAGAACACAAAATAGTTTCAAAACGTGGGGGTAGGACAGGCCCACAGCCCAGTGATCCCTCAGGCTTCTGGCAGATGGCTAAAAGGCAAAGGACAAAATGGTCCCGTGTGTGCTTTATTTACACTGGGAGACTTCAAAGCCCTTCCATCAAACATTCTTTCCCAAAGTAGGAAGAAGGTGGAGTCTTACAGTCAGCAGGTTGGTTGATATCTTGGCAAGTCACACCCATCTGAGAGGGGCTGTGGCTACTGCGGGTCAGCCCATGTCTAGTGCTGTGTGGTCCACACACAGCCCACGGGTGGCTCTTTACAGATGCGAGGTCAGAGAGATGCAGCCACATGCCAAGGAATGCCAAAGAGTTTAGCAACCACAGGAAATGAGGAAGAGCAAGAGAGGACTCCTGTGCAGGTGCCACCCTGAAGACACCCTGGCTTCTGACCGCTGACCTCCAGAAATGGGGGACAATCCACTGGTGTTGCTTTAAGCCACCTGGGTTGTCTTTGTTATAGCAGCTCTGAGGAACCAACACAAACTCCACTCAGGTGTGGAATGCACTGTGTGGTAGACTGAGCTGTGTCTTCCCCAAGTTCATGTGTTGAAGTCCTAGTCACCACCAATGTGACAGTCTGGAGATAGGTCTCTGGGGAGAAGATTAAGGTTAAATGAGGTTCATACGGATGGAGCCCTGATCAGGCAGAACTATGTCCTTATAAGAGAGGACACTGGAGCTCTCTCTACCAAGTAAGGCTACAGTAAGAAGGTGGTCGGTTATCTACAAACCAGAAAGAGCCCTCACCAGAACCTGACCATGCCTGTACCCTGATCTTGGACTTCCAGTCTCCAGAACGGTGAGAAATAGACGTCTGTCATTTAAACAACCCAGTCTATGGCATTTTGTTACAGCAGCCTGAGCTGACTAATACAAACTGCCATCTTCTCTCCATGCCTGTACTATCTGTTCAAATCCATCTGGTGGAAGCAATCAGACTGCTTCTAGAATCATCTTAAAGCATCCCTTAGAAGAGGCAGATTGGGAGGACTTGCCTGAGGACCCTCAGTTCATCACTGGCAAATCTCCCGGGTTCTGACTCTCACTTCTGTGTGCTTTTCTGTGATGGACTGACTACTATTCTGAAAATAATTCATGAAGACCTTACTATGTCAATCCCCAAGAACAAATACTGTATCAATACAGGAGAATAAATAATTCAAGCATGAATATTTAAAACCAGGAAATTCAGAATGTTATATTTGCACTCTGGGATGTCTAATTTGTTTGCTTTGCTGATAAGAGCAAAAAAAATTTCCATAATTATATTTGTATATTCATAAGTGGTGCTAGAAATAAATGGTTCATCATAATCATCATACGCACATTTTAGTGGTGAAAAGAAAGCCAATTTCACGTCAAGAAGCCAAGGGTTACATTTCTTCACATGCTCCTCCTGTGTGATGGAGAAGCACTTCTCTGTGCATCAACAAAGAGAAAGGGAAACTGGCCCAACACCCAAACTCTGGGGACTTTCTCTAAGGAGAATTGCCCCCTGCTTTAGAAGGAGGTAGAGCTCAAATGCTGAGTAGGGAAAGGCAGAGTCAGTATCACCTAATGGCCTTTCTCCCTGGAGGATCTTGGAAGACCTGCCCATCCGTCCATCATGTTCAGTTCTGGAGGCGTTCTGCCCTTAGTCTATATCACTGCTGCAGACAAAAGTGTCACAGCCTTTTTTTTTTCATGGTTCTGGGGGTTGAACCCAGTGGTGCTTAACCACTGAACCACATCCCCATCCCTTTTTTGTATTTTATTTTGAAACAAGTCTCACTGAGTTGTGGAGGGCCTTACTAAATTCCTGAGGCTGGCTTTAAACTCGCAATCCCTTGCCTCAGCCTCCTGAGCTGCTGGGATTACAGGCATGCGCCACTGCACCTGGCTTCATAGCCTTTGATCATGACTAAAAACTAGAGCTAGACCCTAGTCAAGGCAATAGGAGATTTCATATAGTACGATTGCAATGAAGAAGATGCTGAGCTGAATTCTAAATACAAAGACAAATGCGGATTTATAACCAAAGAGCAGGGTGGGGGTACCAGTGTCAAGGCAGGCAGAAGATGGAAAATAACTCAGAGGAAATGACAGGCTCAGGGGATTCTTGGTAAACCCATTTAAGAGGATTCTTGCTAAAGGCAGACCAAGGCAGTCAGATACCAGGGTGGGAGGGGTGGACTTAGCAGGATTCTTTGCTGAGACTGGGTTAGGTAGGCCCAAGGCAGGGGCTGTGGTAGCCTAGCTAAAAAGAGGGTTGGAGGATCCTGCCTAAAGTTTGGTCAAAGTCAGATGGGAGGAAATTCAGGAAAACATTGTCCTTCAATTAGAGTAGGCACCATGGTTTGGATGTGGCTTGAGTTTGATGTGCTGAAATTTAATCCCTAAGGTGAGGTATTAAGAGGGTGGAAACTTAATCTGACCATAAGATCATCAGAATGGGGTCCCCTGATTGAACCCTGGTGGCTTTGTAAGAAGATGGACAGAGAGATCGGAGGACACGCAAGCACGCTCCCTGTCTCCCTTGCACCCTGTCTCCCTGTCTCCCTTGTGGATCCCTTGCACCACTGGGGACTCTGCCAGCAAGAAGGCCATCACTGGATATGAGCTCCCTCGCTGCAGCTTGAGAAGCACGAGCCCAAATAAACATCTCTTCTTTATATTGTACCCAGTCTGTGGTACTGTGTTTCTGACAACAGAAAATGGAGTAAGATGGTGGCCAATGTATGATAGAGTAAAATGTAAGTCACAAACTATATTTAAAGTCATGGGAGAGATGAGGGGAGAGAGGCCAGGGAGAGCAGACCTGCAGGGCCCTCCCTGGGGATGATCTGAGCAGCATCTGAGCCAGGACTTGCTGCTGTTCCCTGGGATTGTCCAGGGCATGTAAAGCTGGTTTCACTCTTGGCCACCTTTATCTGTCCTGGAAGTTTGCTATGATCTTAGGGTAAAGGCTAAGGAGTGCCTAGGAAAGTCTGCAGCGAGATAAGGACTCTAAAGAATGTGATAATGAAGGAAAGGGAGAGCGGAAGCCAGCCACTTCCCTGTCTCCAATCTTTAGGTGAGAGTCAAAGCAGAGTGGACTTGGTTGTAAAGTGCAAGAATGCACACTTGAAACACCTGAAGAGCTGCACCTGGGCAGGGGGGAGTGCACCCCATCCTACACATTCCCCTTGCTTGCAGGGGTGGGCAGCCTGCTGTGGTATCCCAGCCTTCCCCTGCCAAGGAGGATGTGAGTAATCAAATGTTTCAAACCTCTCCATTCAGTCCTCCAGCTTCTTTCTTTGGGACTGGAAAACTATGCCTGGGTCCTTTGCAGCCCTGGGGCTAGACAGAACTGTCTTGGCTCATCCCCAATTCCCACTCTAATTGGGAAATCAGGGAGTGAGCAACAGAAAAGGCCTTCGGAAACTCTCTTTGAAACTGGTTGCCCCAGGAGGGAGAGTGATGACCTTGAGAATGCCCGTTAGAAGTAGAACTGAATGAGTCCTTTGAGTGGTCCCCAGAGTCTCAGTGCAGACATGTGAAGGGGGCTCTTCCTGGTTTGCACACACACATGGGGTCTGCCAGGGAGAAGGTGGCTGACTGTGTCCCCAGAATCACACCTTCCTGGAGGGCTCCCTCACTTCAACATGTTCCTTGGGTGGGTCAGTTTTCCAGGAATGGGCACCCCCCCTCTCCCGAAGCACCTTGAGGGCACGCAGTACTTATACAAGTGGTGAATTTTCTGGGGTCAGTAGTGCTGTTAACTAGAAGGAATGCACTGCTCTGCTTTGGTAATGTTCAAAGATTAAAAGCCAAACAAATCAAAATACAGTTTGAAGGATATTTAGAATTTAGCTGCATTACCTTACTCTTTTTTTTTTTTTTTTTTTTTTTAGTTGTAGATGGACACAATGTCTTTATTTTATTGTTTTGTATGTGGTGCTGAGGATCGAACCCAGGGCCTCACGCATGCAAGGCAAGCGCTCTACCACTGAGCCACAATCCCAGCCCCCATTACCTTACTCTTATTTCCAATTTTTACTCTTAGTTGACACATAGTAATCGTATTTATTTATAGGGCACAGGGTCATTTTAATTCATGCATACAATGGGTAATGAACAGATCAGGGTAACTGGCATATCTAACTTCAGACACACATCATTTCTTTGTGCTGGGAACTTTCAAAATCCTATTTACTAGTTATTTTAAAGCGTTCAATTAATCGATGTCAACCATAGTTATTCTACTGAGAACATCAGAAGCTCTTCCTCCTTTCATCTGTACCCTGTACCCCGTCCATCCTCTTTCCTTCCCTCCTACATATTTCTGAGTTTTAGCAAAATGCAGGGACTCCACTGTCAAGATTGAAACTGCTCCCAGCTCCTTTGAATTTTTTTCCCCCTCCACTTCGTCTGTACATTTACCCTGGGCTTCCCAGAGGACAATGAATTGAGGCCCTGGAGCAGCATCCATCAGGGCTGGCTAAGTGCCTTTACACCGCCCACGGACCGCTTGAGCCAGCACTGATCAACCTTCCCCTCTTTCCGTTTCAATTAGCGGTGAGACTGGAGGGAGCCGGTCACCTTCCCGGACTTCCCTGATCACTGGATTTAGATTATATCCCTCTCTCTGCCTCTTCGCTTTCCACAGCGCCTACAAAATCCCTTCTTTGCTTTATTTTTCGTTCTGAGCATTGGAAAGTAAGCTCTAGGGTGGAATTCAGGGGGCTTGAGCGGTGGGCTTCCACAGTCAGGGTGGGATGGAACCTGTTGCAGGGGAGCAAAGCCTCCCAGAAGCCTCCTAGGTTCCATAGTTGGGTCTGTTAAATACCTGACAACTGACAGATTCACAGGAGAAAGGGCACACACATTTATTAACTTTTAACATGAGTTGCACGAGGGCTGTCAGGACAAAAAAACAAAAACAAAAACAAAAACCCCTGAAAATCCATAAAAGCGCATATTCGGTCTTAACAGGGGGAAATTGGTACATAATCTACGATGACCAGATCTCTGGAGGAATAGCCCGGAGAGGGTGACATAATGTGTGGGGGTGTGGTAGCAATCTGGGCTTGCCAGGTCTGGGTCGACTATATTTCCTGGTTGATGAGACTTCCGAGAGATTTGTGACAATTCCTTTTGGAGAATTTGTCTTTAGGCGAAAGCGTCTCCCAGCATTTGCTGTTCTTCAAATGACTTTGGCTCAAAATCACCAACATACCAAAGCAACCAATATACCGAAGCAGCATATTTTGGGGTGCCTTATTTTATTTTTTTTTACTGTCTCAGCTGTCTGTAATTTTTAATATTTTGTTAATCGTGGGAAAAACAATTTTCAATTGTTAAAATATTGCATTAAATCTTTGTTTGGATCCCTGGGCTTTTTTGGCACGCTCTTCACGTTGCTTTGTCTCCTCCAAGTGAAACATTCTGGGAGATCCACTCCCCAATTTCTTCCGGGACTCCAGGAACCCTCCCTGCCTGTATGTATGTCGGGGTAAACAGCCAGGAAGAACACGCTTCCTCGCCGCCTGCCCATTCCCTCTCCAGACCTAACTGCCCTGCCCTTTCCTGTCGCCTTCAATCTCATTATTTCTTCCTCTTTCCAAGGCGCGGGGCTGGGCAAGAGTTCCGAGGCAGGTTCAAGTGCTCTGGGGCGAGGGGCGCTGGCACGGAAGAACACTCTCGGGAGTACAAGAGGGGGCGAAGGTGGTTTGCTGGGTTTGCTGGGTGGAACCCGGCGTGGGCAGCTGGGGAAGCACCCGAAGAGGCAGGCAGGACTGGTTTATACCGCTGGGGATGGAAGGTGGGGTAGGGCTGGGGGTTCTGCCCTGCGCCAGCTGGGGAGTGCAGGGACGTGGGGCGTGGGGGGCGGAGCACAGGGATGTGGGCGTGGCGCATTGGGGGAAGAGGCGGGGCCAGAGCGCAGGGGGCGGGGCGGGGCGCAGATGAGGGTTTTGCGCGGGATGCGGAGGCGGCGCGGCAGATTTCGCTCCTGGAGACTGGGGCTTCGCTACAGCCGCTGCTGCAGCTGCGACTGGGGTTGCCGGTCTCTGTGACTCTCCCTCCCCCAGCGCCAACTCCACTGCTTCAGCCAGAAGTGAGGCCAGAGGTGGGGGGTGGGGTCCAGGCGGAGCTCGGGGTCTCGGAGTCCCTGGGACCGGTCTTGCGCCGCCTCGGTGCGAAAGGTGCGGACAGAGGCGGAGCATCCAGCCGCGCGCAGCCACCTGCCTGTAAGTGACCATCCGCCGCCCGGTGTTCTCCGTCGGCAAGGAACCCTCTCCCCGCGCCAGAGTTCTCCGTCCGCAGGTGTCCGGCGTCCGCAAGTGACCGCGCGATCGCGCCATGGTGGATGTGCTAGGCGGGCGACGCCTGGTGACTCGCGAGGGTGCGGTGGTGGAGGCCGAGGCGGCGCTGCAGAACAAGGTGGTGGCTCTGTACTTTGCGGCGGGCCGGTGCGCTCCCAGCCGCGACTTCACGCCGCTGCTCTGCAACTTCTACACAGCTTTGGTGGACGAGGCGCGGCAGCCCGCGCCTTTCGAGGTGGTCTTCGTGTCGGCGGACGGCAGCGCGCAGGAGATGCTGGACTTCATGCGCCAGCAGCACGGCGCCTGGCTGGCGCTGCCTTTCCACGACCCCTATCGGCAGTGAGTGCGGGCCCTGGGGGCGGGGGCCGCCGGGCGCCCCGTGTCCCCTCCTGCCTCCTCTCCTGCACCCTGTTGCTCTTCCAGACACCCCTTTTCTCTCTCCCTCCCGGCATTCTGTTCTGGTCCCGGTTCAGGTAAATCACACTTAAGTCTGTTTCAGCTTCCCCAGATTCGAAAACGCGACGCATTAGCATGTCCGGGCCTTACTGAACACGCACCAGGCCCACCGGAGTTCTGGACTCGCGGATTCTGGGGTTCGGGGGATCTAAATTTCTATGGAGGAGCTCCGGCTGGTGCTGATGCTGGCAGGAGTCACTTCATAACTTTCTCCTCCCCGTCAGTGGGCGGGAGGCGCGGTAAGACCACAACCCTGGGTCTGGGAGCAGGTGGGTGTGACCCAGGAGGATCTGAACCGCGATCAGTGCCCGCAGTGCAGCGGTTGTGGGTGTGGGAAGCCGGGGCTGGAAGAACCCAGGTGTTGGTCAACTTCGTGATTTCGTTTTTACCAGTAGTGAAGGAATTTCAAAAGGCGTCGAATTCATTGTTGTTGTTGCTGTGAATGCAGGAACAACCAGGAGGAGGCAGATATTAGAAGCGACCACCTGCTCTCCGAAGGGACGTAGGCCCCCGTCCTTGCTTAGATCCTCACCTCTGTGCTGGATGTTTGAGTTTGTGAAGGAATTGGAAGCTTCACAAGTAGAGATGACCAGAGCACGGGCTATCCCATGCTCAGAGTGGTTTTCTGCCTGCCACTGGAGCATACAGGCTGTGACTAGATCAGCAGGGGCACTGGAGAAGCGCAGGGAGTCATGGGGATTAGGGAGGTGCCCTATGTCAGGGTACTGATTGTTCTTGCATGTATGGTCTCCTGTGATGTAAGAGTCCAGAGTGAGGTTTAAATTACACGTCACAAAGCACATTGCTCCAGCCACACCTCCTTCCCAGTGTAGATGTAACTATCCAGTATTGCTTGAAGCTGGCCCCTTGGGTTTATCATTCAATTGTGAAGTTACCCCCTCACTTAATTATCCCTAGATGATATTCTTCCCAGTAAAATGAAAGTTAACTTTGGGGAGTCCCAATAGACGTATACCTAACTGGGGGAAGTCTGATTATTCTCCCAAATACATGCTCTTTGTTGATTCCAGTGAGGTGGAGGATCCAGGCAGGAAGCCAGCCTTGGATGTGTGTGAGGACTCACATCCCGGATGATGATGTCTAAATGAAGGCTGATTAATTTTACATGAAGATTCATTAGAGAATCTCTTCAAGGGGTATGTTTGATTGGACTTCCCTGGCACGCAAGCTGTATACTTGTGAAAGGACACACATGTTTTGAAGGTGAGACGGTAGCAGTGTTAGTAATTAGGCAGAGAGCTCAGGCCCTGGGAGAGTACAGCTTTGGGATTACCCAGGGGCAATGATACCTGTGGTGGAGTGCTCTGGTCCATTAAAAGGCTCCTGGCAGTGTGGTCTGGTTTTCGACCAGCACCCTGGTCTATTGCCCTAATGTACAGACTGTCACTGGGGCACCAGAGTGCAGTTCTACTGGCTCTGGGGGCCATGCAGAATAATCTGTTCCCTACTCATCTGGTCAGAGCCTGTCCATCGAGCTGCAGGCAGATGAGCCACTTTGAGTATGGAGTGGTCCCGGGCTCTGGTCATCTCTGCCTGGTCTACCTGGCCCTCCTCCTCAGAGGGATTTTTCTTTCTGTGAATTTAGCATTTTGTCCCTACCCCGGACTGAATTTTGTTAACCCTGGCATAGCCATTCATGCACTATGAAGTACAATGAATGTTCTGTGGGCATTGTTGGAGCCAGGCCCTAAATTCTGCTCATCCCAACCTAGATTTATGAAATTAGGCCATGAGTCAAATGGAAAGAGCCACCACCAAGAAAAACTAAAAAATGCACGAAGCATCCAAGAGGTACTGGGAAAAAATTGTTCATGTTTGCAATACACAGTACTTGGTGGTTGGTGCCATTGAGAGGCAGCCCAGGACACTGACATCACAGGAGCCCCACTGGGCAGATGAGGGGAAGTAACCCTTGTGCTGCCTTTTCCAGAAGCCCGAGGTCATCACAGTGTTCACTGAATTCCTGAAGAACCACTCAAGCAGATGGAGGAAGAGAAGAAAATTTGAGGCTTCCAAGGAAATCATTGTGGGGCACCCTTGGGGTTACCCATTAACGTGACTCAAGCTGGGTGTGGTGACTCACGTCTGTAATCCCAGCACTTTGGGAGGCTGAGACAGGAGAATTGCAAGTTCAAAGCCAGCCTCAGCAAGGGCGAGGTGCTAAGCAACTCAGTGAGACCCTTTCTCTACATAAAACATAAAGTAGGGCTAGGGATGTGGCTCTGTGGTTGAGTGCCCCTGAGTTCAATCTCCCTGGTACCAAAAAAAAAAGAGAAGAGACATGAGTGGATGCAGATGACAGCTGCAGTTGTACCTCTAGGGAGGGGAGAAGATGCCTAGAACTCCAACTTTCTCCTCAAAGTTATATACATGCTTTCCAGTGCAGCCCATGTCCCCCGCCCCCAATGCAGGGACACTGCCTTCAGCCTAGAGAAGTAGCTCTTTATTAATAGTGTCCCTGAAACCAGAGTTCTGGGCCCAATTTCCCTGCCCAGCTGCCCAGTTGCCTGGCCAGTGCTAAGTGCAGGTGGGCTGAGAGGAAGGCCCTTACCTGAATGGGGGATGGCACCAGGGACAGATGCCATTGCTCCCTGGAGGCATTTTCTCAGCCTGAGGTTCCATCCTACCCCACCACCTTCCTTCCCCTGTGACTAAGTTTATGGGTTAAACTCAAGAAGAAAGAAATAAGTTCTAAATTCACTGGTAGGGATTCCTGCTGCAGGTTGCCATTCACAAGACACTTGATCTATGAGGATTTTATAACGATTATCTCATAACAAGGTTCATCCTGCTCGGCCTCTCAAACCAGAATGTGAGTGGTCCCCAAGGGGTTCTGGAGGGGTCCTCCACCTGTGTGCTCAGCCTCTGGCCTCTGCCTCCCAGGCTGGCTGTCAGGGCACCTCGCCTTCCAGGCTAAGCCTATTTGATGGAAAAGCACACTGGCCAGGGCTTCATGTCTTAGGTGGAGAATGGCTGGGGTAGAGCCGCTTACTGAGTGGGGAGGAGTTAGTGCCCAAGCAGGCTGTTTTTGATTCTGTCACCACCCCTTGCCTCTCTCCAACAGTGTGTTCAGTGCCTCCCAGACCCTCCAGACTGAAGGCATCCATTGAGTCCTCCCATCCTGGATCCTTCTCTGTCTTTCTGCTCATTGCTGTGTTCTTCAGACACCGGACTATACAGAGTGGTCCTCCGATTACTCTCTTCCGTCTCATTGGCTCTTGGTTGAAAGACAGTTCTGGCTTAGCAGTACCTTGCTGCAGCCCTCTGGGGCTTTCCTAATTTCTGTTGCCCACAGGACCAAGCCAGACCTGGTTCCATACTTGGTACCCACAGGGTGCATGTTTGATGGGCGTTTGAAACAAGTGAGCAAAAGAAGGTGCTTTGGAGAGATTTGCTTGGCAACATTCTGCTGCTGGCCAAGATGGAAAGAAACTCCAGTCAGTGTTACCATGGCAACTGGGAAGCACTTAGGTCAGGGACAAGGGTGTGGCTGGGTTAGGTGAAGGGAGGGACAAGGATCTACTGGGCTCTGGGATTTTTCCAGAGTGGTTAAAATCCTCCTGAGTTATCTCCATGACGCTTTTTCCAGCAAAGCGCTAGCGTTCTCTGTGGACACAGCTCAGCGCCCCGAGGGCCCTGAGATGACTCCAGGGGAAAGTGGCTGTTTGCTTCTTCTTTGCGGTTCCCAGGTGGAAGAGGCTGCCAGGGTGAGGATCTGAGGGCCTGCACTGGGTGTGTCTGAAGTGAAGCAAGAATAAGTAAATGACATGACGAAAGGGGTCCCTTGTTCCCCAAAGCTTTTCTAGCTTCCCTCTGATTGAGTCAGAACTTGATTTAGTATGGCAGGTAATTAAAATACCAGTGCTTAAGTAAAAAAGTTATGGACTGACTTAGATGAAACCCTGAAGCCAGGAGCTAGTCTCATGGGAGGATGGAGGCCACTGAGGATGCAGCCTCGTGGGTTGCCTTCTGCCAGGTCTTTGAGCTCATGCTACAGGCAGTGGCTGCCTGGCAAATTGACTTTCTCCCCACAGTGGCAGAATGACTGCGGTGTCTCCGAGTGTACATCCTAACACTTTCTTCTTTCTCAGCACACAGGCAAATGGGACTATAGGCTGTAAGAGTTTTGGATAAGTGGATCGAAGGTTATAGCTTCCTAAATGTGTTTGCTTGTATATACAGTTTGCATTTGTAGTATAGTTGTACTTTGGTATCCAGGGTGAATTGGCTCCAGAATCTCCCAAAGGTACCAAAATCCAAAGATGCTCAAATTTGTTATATAAAATGGTGTAGTAGTGTGATATTTGCGTTTAGTCACCTTCTTTGCTACTGTGACCAAAGGACCTGACAAGAGCAATGTAGGGAAGGAATAGTTTATTTGGGGCTCACAGTTTCAGAGGTCTCAATCCACAGCCAGCCAGCTTCATAGCTCTGGGCCCAAGTGAGTCAGAACATCATGGCAGAAGGACATGGAGAGGGTAAGCAGCTTAGGACTTGGCGATCAGGAAGCAGAGAGAGCTCTACTCACCAGGGACAAAACTAGCCATACCCCACCTACTTACAATTACCACCCAGTTAATCCATTCAAGTGGATTAATGCACTGATTAGGTTAAACATCTCATAACCCAATCATTTAAAAGAATTTTTTTTAAAACCTTTATTTTATTTGTGTATTTTGTATGTGGTGCTGAGGATCAAACCCTGTGCCTCACGCATGCAAGGCAAGTGCTCTACCACTGAGCCACAACCCCAATCCCTCATAACCCAATCATTTTACCTCTGAACTTCTTGCACTATCTCACACATGGGGTTTGGGGGACACTCATATCTAAACCATAACAATTTGCATATAACCTGTACATCTTCCAGTAGATTTTTAAATCATCCCTAGATTACTTATAAAACCTAATACTAGCAATGCTATGTAAATATTTGTTACACTGTATTGTTCAGGGAATAATAAGGACAAGAAAAAAAGTGTGTACATGTTCAATACAGATGTCATTTTTTTGAATATTTTCAATCCAAGACTGGTTCAATCTATAGATGAGTAACCCTTGGATATAGAAGGCCAACCGTACATTCATATGGTTCTAAATATTTTGTACTCTGTATGGCTATTTCACATACAACATATACATTTCCTTCTTTCTTTCTTTTTTCTTTTTTTTGGTACCAGAATTGAACCCAGGGGTGCTTAACACCTGAGCCACATCCCCAGTCCTTTTTTATATTTTATTTAGAGACAGGGTCTCACTGAGTTGCTAAGTGCCTCCCTAAGTTGCTGAAGCTGGCTTTGAACTCGTGATCCTCCTGCCTCAGCCTCCTGAGCCGCTGGGATTATAAGCATGTACCATCACATCTGGTTTATAGTTAGTTTTCAAACTCATTCTCTTTTTTTTTGGTAGTGCTGGGAATTAAACCCAGGGCCTTGTGCATGCGAGGGAGGCAAGCACTCTACCAACTAAGCTATATCCCGGCCCCTCAAACTCATTCTTAATCATGATTTCTTATTAGTTTTCAAGTGTATCATGTGATGGTCTGATTAAGTGATCTTTTGAAATTTGTTGAGACTACTTTTTTGGTTGGGAATACAATTGGTTTTGTCATAGGTTCACAGGTGTTTGAAAGCAAAGTGTACCCTCTCTTTGTTGAGTGTGAGGGATGTGTGTTTTCATGCTTGAATGAAGGTTGACCTTTGACCTGGTCCTGGAAAACTGCCAGGCAGCCTTGTTAGAGATGTCAGGGGGAAGAATTGGTGATAGGAAGGTCTCAAATGC
>PVHX01025390.1:0-22468 GCA_004024805.1 Geosciurus inauris | reverse complement strand
GTTGGTTGAATATTCAATGATCCAGTTCATTGATCTGAACTTGTGCTGGTAATAACTCAACGTGAATAGAGTTTCAATCCTGTCTCCCCTACTGGTTTCCACAACTTAGTAAAAAGAAGGAATTGAGAGGACATGAGGATGGTAGATATGGCAAGAATACAATATAGGAGATGAGGTGCTGTATCTCAGGGTGATGTTATAGTTTGGCATCTCTGTCTTTTTCATCTTTCTTATGTTCAAATCTCAATTACATGGTAGATGTCCAAAATGATGCTCATAATCCCACTTTATGAGTACCTTTCTCCAGTTTTATACCAATTGAAAGTTTCTTTTTTGTGTTTGCATAAGACATGTTTAAAGCTAATGAGATAATCAGCATAGTGAAGAGACACCCTGTGGGATAGGAGAATATATTTGCATATCACACATCTGATAAAGAGTAAACATCCAAAATCAATAATAAACTCAACTCAATAGCAACAAAACAAACAACCAGATTGAGAAATGCAGCAAGGACCTGAATAGGCATTTTTCAAAAAAAGATGTGTAAATGGCCAACAGATACATGAAAAAATGCTGAATATCACTAAACATAATAGACCTTAAAATGAAAACCACAATGATATATGACATCATACATATTAGAATAGCTTAAATAAAAAAGATGCAAAAACATGTTGGCAAGGAATGATACTGCATCTTTTTATTTTTAAAATTGTATTGTTGCTCAAGAACGGTACCCTGTTTCCAAAAGACATACATATTCAGTATTGTAAATAACCTTATGAAATTTTTTGATTCAAGTTATTTAAAGTAAAATATTTAAATGAATACTCTTCATAAAAATGTTGTCACGAATTTGGAGAATATGGCTGGCACAGATGAAAGGGAATCCTTTCACATTGGCAGGAATGTAAATGAATATGGACTTTTTGGAAAATAGTATGGGAGTTTCTCAAAAATTTAAAACATAAATCTTTGTTAAATGTATTTTAAGTATTTTATTTCAGTTGGGTATTGTATTGCATACCACCCTACACCCCATAATTATGAACAATTTGAATTGTTAATTTAAAATAAAATTAAAAAGCAAATAAAAATAGAGCTATCATAATTCCTGAAAAATGGTACTAGGTATATATCCAAAGACAATACAAATTTGTTTTTCGAAGAGATATCTGAACTTCCAGAAACAAACTCTGTACATGGATATTACCAACCAATAGGGGAGGAGTACATTCACTACTAAATACACAGAATGTGTGTCTCTTCATAATGCCAAGAGATGGAATCAATCCATGTGTATATCAATGGATGAATGAATAAATAAAATATCATGTAATCAAAATAGAGTACTATTGAAGTCATTTGCAACAACATGGATGAATCTTCAGCACATTAAGTAAAATAAGCCCAATATAGAAATACAAATGTTGCATGTTCTCACCCAAATATGCAGATAAACAAAAAAAGACTCAGCAAATTATATGTTTTTTATAATTCTATCAAAATAAATTCTATAATCACATATAAAACATAACCAATAATGTTGTTTTTAAGTGTTACAATAACAACAATAACAAAAATTCTTAATAGAACTGCAGTTATCAGCAATTGGCTAAGGTGTGTGTGTTGAGGGTTGTAGAATTGGAGGTATTGGTCAAAAGAGAAATAAGTGATACATAGGAGCCACAAGTTAAAGACATCTATTGTCCAAAATCATGACTGTAGTTAATAAGTGCGTGTTGTATTCTTGAAAAGAAGGTAGAAAGACAAATACTCTAAGTTCCCATTTATTTGTGGAAATCAAGAGTTGAATTCAGAAGCAGTGAGTAGAGTGGTAGTTACCAGAGATTGGTTGAGGCAGTGGGGTGGGCGCGGAGCAGGTGGAAGGGGTAGATTTGGAGATGTTGGTCAAAGGAGGAATAAGTTTCCTGTTATATAGGAAGCACAAGACATTCATTGTGTGACAGTAACTAGTTTGTAATGAGTGTGTATTATTTTGAAAATTACCTAAAGTAGATTTTGTTCTCTCACTATAAAACAATGAAAAGTATCAGATAATGCATATGTTATTTAGCTTAATTTATTGTACATATTTCATATTCTATTTTAGATAACTCAGAGGATTGTATGTTTTCTCTCATATGTGGAAGATAGAAAAAAAATGGGAAAGGGTCGGGGTGGATCTTATTAAAATCATAGGGAGATCAGTAGAGGAAAGATACCAAAGGGTGGAAGTCAGGGAGGGAGGAAGAAGTGCTGAAGAGTGACACAGGACAAATTATATTGTTATATCGTGTGCACGTGTGAATATGTGAGAACAAATCCCATCATCATGTACAACTAGAATGCACCAATAGAAATGTGGAAAAAGTAAAAGACCCCCTAGCCAATATATATCTAAACTTAGTTCAAGATATTTGGTTTGTAGTCTATAATATGGTAGCATTATATATTTTGACTAAAGAAATCTGGTTATCACTTGAGAAAAGAGATAACCTCTGAGAAGGTAATGCAGACAAGACAAGGGTCTGGGCAGAGCAAAATGTCTAGACAATTGACACCTAGGCACAGAGCTGAGATTGGATTTCATGATTGACAAGACTTGAGGTTAAAGGATAATTAGGATAGTAATGTTTCCTTACTGTAAAAAAATTAAGAATTAAAAAGTTAGTATAGAAGGTTGAGAGCTGGCTCACTTTTATTCTCTCCCTAGAGATGTATAGAGATATATGCTAAATTTTTGGCTTGGCTGGCAAAATGTATCAATAAATTCAATTTAGTAAGTGGGTATTCAAATCTTTTGCACAAGGATCATTGGTAGGCAAAAGAATGACCCAAAGAAACATAAAGAAAAGGTATACCATACAATATTTCAGTTCAGTCAAATAGAAACACAGCACATTAAAAAAAACAATATTGTATGGCCTAAGATTATTTGAAATATAATAAACATAGAGAAATACTGATAGAACGTGGAAGAAACCAGATATACTCTTGGTGTGTTGATGGTCTGCCAAATATCCCTGTATAAGATGATGTAAGGGATGTGAATTATAAGTAAGACATGGACCTCCAGCATATGGTAAAGAGAATTTTAGGCAGAGGAGATCACAGAAATAAAGTCCTAGAGGTGAGAGATTTTAGAATCTATTGGTGAATTTAAAGGGGTCCAAGATAGCTATCCAAAAGATCCAAGCACAGGGAAACACAAGAAAGAATAAAAACATATGAGTTTATGTTATGATGCACACCATGTTAAAATTCCACATCATCAAAGTGATTTTATATCTTTAATGTATAATATTACCTAATTGCATAGATATTTTTCAATAGAGAATCATAAACTTACTGCAAATTGCTAAGACACACTGAGAAAAATGCTGACAGGGTCATTATGTCACCCAGGTCTTCCAGAATAACCCAAAGCCTTATACATAATTATTTTGTGCAGTATAGTGAACTGCAAAATTAGAAAGTAAAACTTGAACCAATTTTGGCTGATTTTTAATCAACAAGTGAGGAAGCCTGACTTTTCCCCAAGAAAAATAGAGTTTCATGTAAATTGTGGAAAGGGAATGATATGATCAGAGATGTCCTTTGATAGAAAATTTCTTGTGTTCTTCAAGAACAAATGGTCACACCTTGACCTAGTTCAGGCTTCATAAAGTGATGACTGGATTCTGATTAATGGTAATTTGCTTCATTGATTCTTGTATTGCTAAGGTTCTCCAAAGAAATTTCCCAAAGAAATCTTACATTCCTCCTGCAATGCCTGAAATGATAATTCTCCTGAATACAAAGGATCAAAGGAAACAATATTGCCTTATTAACTTTAATTCTGAATGTGCTACTCAAGATTATACTTTCTGCATGGCAATGTTCATCTCCACATTTCCCAGGGTATGGATAAGAAGATTCAACATGGTCTCACCACATGATCAGGGCACGAAGCAGAAAACTAAAATGATTAAGAGTTACAGGCTGAGACAGCTTTGTATTGCCTTGTAGAGGATATTGTTTTAGGTCATAGTTAATAATGAGCTGTAGAGTGCAAACCAATAACAAGGTAGGGTCACAGATTTTCTTTATATTGGTTTTAAGTCTAATGAATATTCAAATAACTTATAGAAAAATAATAAGTGCATTAACCCTGAGAATAAACAAGGAGGGATGAAGAGAGTCAACTCAGAAACATGTTAAGAAGGCAAGATCAATGGGGCTAACTCTCGACAGGGTCTACTGAGGTCACTGTAGTTAGAATTTATGGCCATAGATTTTTTAATACATCTCAAAAGGCAAATTTCTTTAGTAGAACAGGCACACAAGGGTCAAATTTGTCCAGTCATTGATTCCAGCACCCACATTAACCTAGGATTGACTTTAGATGAAGCCCCTAGGATGGCCAACATGACCCTTCCAGAAAGGACCAACTAGGGTCAAAACCATGAAGGAGTCTTTATCAGATTGATGAAGAAACAGATAAATTGAATAAAGATGCCTGAGTGGGTTCATTCCAGACATAATATTTTAGATAATATTTGGATTAAGGACATTATATTTTATATGATATTTAAGGAGAGTATATTTTATTCCTGTTTTGAAAAATCTTAACACTTTAACTCTCAGAACACCTCAGTAGATCTTTTTCTGATGTTCATTATATATATGAGAGAGAGAGGGGGGGGGAGAGAGGGAGAGAGTGAAATAGCTTTAGTTCAGTTTATTACATCAAAACTTAAGATATTATGTAGCAGATTTAAGATTTTAATCAATATCAGATGCCATATTATACCCTCCTAATGGCTGTTCCATGTTGTCCAATAACCAAATGGAAATCCAGATGTTTTCCATCTCTAATAGAAAGTCTTTCTCCATCTGTATTATTAACTATTGTAAAACTTTGAGCAAGTCCCTCCCCTTCTCTAAGATGCATACAATTTCCTAGAAAATCCCAGTATCACACTGACATTCAAAGATCCAAATATTTATTATTCAAAATTTTGAAAATAAGCGTTCCTAATTACAATAGAGAATAAACCTGAATTATTTGGTAAAAGATTCAGTGACATTTTCTCAACATGGTTGTTGAGGTTCAGGATATAAAGATGCAGAAATTAGGGAACTGGAAGCAAGGATTATTGGGCACCTAAATATACTAATGCTAATGCTGAGGGTCATACAAAGAGTAACAAACCACTCCAGGCAGCAGGAGAAGCCAGGGCAAGAGGGACCCAAATCTCATAAAAACCCAGGTCCTGTGTGAGCTGTGCCAGTCTCTCCATGAGAATCTGCTCAGTGACTATCCTGTGCATTTATCTCACTTTCTGTAATGAACTCATAACTGTTACTCTGTGTGACTCACTTGAAATCCTTCCTGCAGGACCGCAAAAACTGGTGGTTGCAGACCCTCAGTGTCACTGCAGCTTGTCTCCCTTACAACATAAGAAAAGGCAATTGGTGTGGGTATAAGTTTGCTCTGGGTTCAAAACACAGCTTAGCAAAGTACTTTATGTGTACATTCAGAATATCTAAAGCTAGTCTTCATTTATGTGCAAGAATCTGACGAGGTCTGACAAGGTAAAAGACAAAAAGGAATTAAGATATAACAATTCATTGAAATTGTAGAACAAAGCAGTAAACAAACAAACAAAAACTAGAGGATTAAACTACAGAAAGCACAATTATGTTACAAATGTATCCGTAACATTGATGCTAACTTAAATCCCAAGGTTCATCTCAGTGTATGGACCCAGTCTTGCTGTACTTATTGAACATCAATTAGCCAAACACAGAGATCCATGCAGAAAAAGATGCTTCAAGGCATTGCCCAAAGAATTTCTACTAGGAATCCTCTGCATCTCATATTGAAATACCAACCAGCTCCATCGTACCTTTCTTTTCTCTTAATCTTTAACCACATATATGGATATGGAATAAGTATTTTCTTAGAATTAAGAATTTTAAGTCCATTCTTTTTTTTTAACATAATTTTCAGTTAAAGATTATCTTCCCAAAGTCTCTCACCTGATATTTAAATTCCTGGAGAAAGGTGCTGGTGAAAATTTTTACAAAAGCATGACAACTACAGTTTGAAAGAAAAAAAAATACCATCTTTAAATTAATATTGCCAAGAAGTAGAGTTTATCATTAGTAGCATTAGAATACACGCAGAATGTAAAAATTATTCAGGGACAGTTCAATGTGGGCTTTTGTTTATTTAAAACTATATCACATTTATAATAAATAAAAATGCAAAATCAAAAGCGATGGATTTAAGTCTGTGATAAAATATTTAGCTATCATATATTGAACAATACCATTTTCCAAGCACTGTTCCACATAGTCTTCAGATATAAACCCATTTAATCTTCTCCATGACCTGATGAGTTATACATTATTTGTGTTCTTGATGTTCTTCAAATTCAGGCACTATAATCCCAAGATTATGCATGAAAATATGAGAACACATCTATCAAACTGTATCTATATAATGGGGCACTCATACTTTTCCCACTATGCTTAAATGTCTTTTCACAAATATAAATGAAAGCTTAAAATTCTAAATTTTACTTTAAGCTACAATTCAGATTTTCTGAAATGTCTTGTTTTGAGATTAACCACCTGCAAAAATATTCAGATCTCAAAATTTTGGATTTATCAAAATTTATCATATTTTTATATAAAATTATTGAAAATGCCAATGATTTATTCCAGTTAAAATTATATTGATAATATAAAGTAATTTGCTTAGTGCTAAAATTCAGCAGCCCCCTAGCATCCAGAAAGAATATGGCCCAAGACTCTCATTTTATGCCTGATACCTCAATTAGCACCAAATCCATACATATCATCTTTCCTATAAATACATACACAAATTTAATGTCTATTACATTTTTACTAATCCCTTGTCACACATTATGGTAATAACTGTTACAAAAGAAATAGAACAAATTTCCTTTTTCCTTTTCACAAGTTCATAGACAAGTCATTTATTCTTACCCTAAATCTGAATAACTTCAGTTAATGATTTTTTTCTCCTTGTTAAGTTTAGAACTTTCACATTTTAACATAAAAGAATAACTTTACTACTTCTTTTAGCATATCCAAATTTCCAGGATCACTATTCTAGCATGTTCTGGCCAGTATTAAATAAAACAAGTATTACTTGAACATAAATACTGTGATGCTAGGCCAGTTGATTTGATAACCAAGACACCCACTTACACACAGAGCACATACACAACATGGATTCCTGGAGGAGGGGTGATTCTGTCAGGGACTGGACAGAGAGAGAGGATATGAGAGTAATCATGCTGTTCATTACGGTGTGCAATTTATATTATGAATCATTTATTTCTGGAATTTTCTTTTTAATATTTTTAAATTACAATTGACTATGAACAACAAAAACCACAGGAAAGGGAGACTTCCATAGTATTTACTAATAAACCTACATAAAATATTATCCTGAAGGGAATAAGTCAAACAAATTCTTCTTTACAATAAAAATGGAGACAACATACCCATTCCAATCACCATTGTCTTTCAACATAATGCAGCCCTCAACCAGCACCAAGGGTCAATAAAAACTTCATACATTAAAAATATAAATGATAGCATTTGAGGAGGACATGATACTTGAATAGCAAACCTAAAGAACTTATAGATATTACTAGAAATAACAGCAGGATATTGACTGACCATAAGGTTAATATACATAAGTCAATTGGTTATTTTTAATATTTCATAAAAAGACCTTGATAATTTTCATATGTGAAGTCTACCTTTTCAGAAATTAATATTTCTTTAGCTTCTTTTTCTTTAGTGTCTTTGTGGTGTATTTTTTCCTTACTTTACTTTCAACCATGATTCTCATGTTTCAACTTTCAACTGATGTATTTAGACAAGTGTGCTTAAAATAACTATTCATATATTTATGTGAAAATGTGCTAATTTTTATTGTATTATAAAGGGAATCTGGCTATGAGCAGATACAATCTTTTATCTCAGTGTTATGTAAAATTGACTAAATTTCCTACATATTTTTGTACAATAGAATTATGATTTTATATTAATGTGATTTCTCTGATAGTAATAGAATACATTTTATAATTCTTCTTCTCTTATTTTTAACTGTATTTTGTAATCCTTTTCAAAGATTGTTTGGTGGATTTTATACAATTTATAATATACTTTTACATTCAATGATTAAATATCAGATAATGTGTCTACTTCCCACTTAGTTGAAGAACCTGGTAATTGATACTTGCTAGGGACAAAATACTCACTTCATATAGTTAGACTTTGACAAATGCCTTGTGATGTCTTTTCAGAAGAGAAATTTAAATTTGGTATTTTTTCTGTTTTATAGTATGTTGCCAAATAATAATTTGCCCAATTCTGCTCCTCTGTAATAACTTTATTTAATTACATCTCCCTCATTATATTTTTCCTATTTGTTTTTCTGTGTAGAGAGATTCTAGAATAGATTGGAATTCTTGCTTTGCATTTATAGTCTAAAACCCTGTAGTTGAATTACCATCCACTCATCCACTCATCATTTCTGTTACCAAGTCTCTTCTTTCTTATGCCAATTCCTTGGCTTTCTTATAGATGACTTATTTTTTTACCTATTGGAGATGCAAGTAGACACATTTTTATCAAACTTTCTTCTGCTTTCTCTAGGGAAAAAGAAATCTACTTTCCGTGATAATAAGATGATCGGCCACTGCTTAATATTGTCATGCTTTTCACCATGATTTTGAATACTGGTTTTAAAAAATCAGTACTGTTTGCATGTCTGTTACAGCTTCAAATTGGTTTTCGTTAACATGTTTCTCATTAAATTAGTAAGCATGTTTGGTTCTCAACTCAATACATAATCTTTTTTCAATGTTATAATTCAGTACCTTTGCAGGTTGAAAAAAAATCTGACCAATAAGTAGACTCTTAATGAATGTATTTTCAGTTTTCTGATGGATTTTACATTATTTTCACAATTTTGTTTTGTTTCCCCTTTTGGAGATTCAGGGCAGTTGACATTTAAGAATGTGTTTAAACAGATCCTATTATACCAACTTCTAGCTGCACACACTTTAAATGCTACTTTGGTCCTTAGGAAAACATCTTACCATAAATTAAAACTTAATCTTTAACTTAAATATTTAACTGTACCATTTCATGAAAACATTTCACTCTGTGGTCTGGTAATAAAAATCTGAATTTTAAGTTAAAATTTTTCTTTTTTGCTTTTGGTAGTTCACTTTTCCATATAGCAGAGTCTTAAATGCTATGATCCAGATTCCTTTTATAATACAAACTTTTATCTCAGTATTATGTAAAATTGACTAAATTTCCAACATATTTTTGTACAATGGAATTATGATTTCACATATCAATTGCTGGGAAACTTCTATATAACTGTTTTCTCATTAATAAAGTTATATTGATATAATTAATC
This sequence comes from Geosciurus inauris, assembly GCA_004024805.1. Classification (NCBI taxonomy): domain Eukaryota; kingdom Metazoa; phylum Chordata; class Mammalia; order Rodentia; family Sciuridae; genus Geosciurus; species Geosciurus inauris. Next base: position 13,002 of record PVHX01025390.1, on the reverse strand, counting down.
TGTGAGATAGATTTTCATTTTTGAACTCTACATCTAGCACTCTGATTCTACATAATTACTTCTTTAATTTTTTAACTAGCTATGATGATTGACACCAGACTTTTCTCATAGCATTTATCATCTCAGTATTTCTCAAAGTTATAATAGTGTAAAATAGTGCAAACACTTTGTCTTCAGGAAAGATGGTTGGAGGTCTAAGGTAAGAAAAGATTTCTGGTCCAAAAGCTATAACTACTACAGTGATATGAGACCCTCCCATGTAGAGAGGGCTTTATATGCCTTCCCTCAGTTGAGTGATTTCTTAATGTGAATAATATCACAGTGTAAGAAACAAATAAAACCACAAACACCACTCAGGTTAAACACTCCTGAATTGGCAAACACAAGGACACCAGTGATGTAGGTGTCAATACAGCAACTTTCAGTAAAGGAAAAATATCACAAAAGTAGTGATCGATTTCATTAGGACCACAGAAGGGCAATAGGATTGAAATAGAAAATTAAGGAAAAGAGGGGACAGCCCCCACCAGCCCAAGCAGCTAAAACTAGGAAATTGCACTTTGTCCTGTTCATGATAATCATGTAGTGGAGAGATTTGCAGATGGCTACATAACGATCAAAGGCCATGATTGTAAGGATTAGGACTTCAGTCAATCCAAAGAAGTGCATGGCAAAAACCTACAACATGCAGTTGCCATAGGAGATGGTTTTCCTCTTCACTAGTAGGTCACCAATGAAATTAGGAGTCACACAGGAGGTAAAGCAGATATCCATGAAAGACAGGTGACTGAGGAAATAGAACATTGGTTGGTACAAAAGAGGGCTGCATCTAATGAAGATAAGGATCAGAAGGTTTCCTACCAAAAAGGCAACATAACAGGTTAAGAAAAGGACAAAGCAAAATATTTGTATGTTTTGGTCATAAGAAAGTCCCAACAGGATGAATGCAGAAATATTTCTTCAGTTCTCTCTATATTTCAGCTTGGTATAAATTATAAGTACATGAGTTAAGTATCTGAAAATAAAAGAAATAAAATTATTAAAAATGGACAGCATAGCAATAAGATAAAATTTATAAACATTGGATTGTTACACGTTGAACAATACTATTAATTATTCCTGATATATAGAATTAAACTTTTAAAATTGTTTCTCTTATTTGGTAGCTTACTGTAAAAACGTATTGTAATGAGAATAGTAAAATTTTCCAACATCGCTCAAAATCATTAAGAATATTTTGCCAGGTGAGGCGGTATACACCTATAATACCAGAGGCTTGAGAGGCTGAGGCAGGAGGGTTGCAAATTTGAAACCAGTCTCAGTAACTTAGGCCATAAGCAACTTAATGAAACCCTTTCTCAAAATAAATATAAATAAAATAGGGTTCAATTCATGGTATTAAAAAAAAGAATATTTTAAATGTGCCAGGCATGGTGGCACACACCTGTAATCCCAGTAACTCAGAGGTAGGGGTAGGGGGATCACAAGTTCAAGGCCAGTCTCAGTAACTTAGTGAGACAGTCTTAAATTTTTAAAAATAAAATGGCCTAAGGATGTGACTCAGAGCTAGAGTGCCCCTGGTTTTGATTCCCAGTAACAACAACAACAACAAATGAAACATAGATTTGATCACAAAGAAAAATTATTACTATAATTTTGTCATATAAATATCAAGTTTAATTTGTATAATTTAAAATGTTTTTGCACATTTTAATGTATGTACTTCATTTTTTAGTTCAACTATCTTCTGTTCCAATGATTTGGTGTAATTTCCTCAATTTTCTGTGAGTTTATCCACAGCAATGCAGATTTATTCTAAAATAAATCAGATCGAATTGTTTAATATGTGTAAAGGGTAATCTTCCCTGTCTTGGAACAAACACTACAATTTGAGCATTTAAAACTAATGTAGTGTCTGATATATTAAAAAGGAAATAACATTAGAAAACTACACACCAAAATACAGAATGTAAGTTGGCTGAAGTTGTGAAAAATAATAAGTAAATTCTTTCGTTGTTCTACACACATTTTGCATAGCAAAAAAGAATTGTATAATTGAAATACAATTGGAATTCTCTGTGGCAAAATAGTAAAGGGAATATAAAACAGAATGGCCCAAGCACATATGTATTGTTAATAGTTTATGATTATTCCTAGGAATTTCATGAGTTTCATATTTGAAGTAGAAATCAAATTTAAATAAAAGATGATTCAGAAGATACTGCTTTCAGAGATACTGGCTTTCAGAGATACTGCTGTGTACATTAAAACATTTTTCTTTTTTATTTGTTACATTAAATGGGTGGCTAAAGATGCACAATTTTGAATTTTTGTATGATGTTGAGTTCTTATTTACAAGAGAATGCACTTTCAGGAGGTATTTTATCCCAGGATATGGAATTAATTCACATTCAATGGAATACAAACTCTATAGCACAATAACTACCTTAGTTGCATCTGACGTGGCCACTGTATCTGAATCCTTCAAATAATTATTTTAAAACACAGAATGCTTTTGTAGCAAAGTTATTTAGAAGTCATCATCAGTTAGTGATCCACAAACTTAAAACCTGTCTTTAGGAATATTTTTGATGATGACTAGATCATCAGTAAGCATCAAAAGTGAACAAATTTTGAAAAGATAAATTCAATATTCAACTCTAATTTCATAAAGAAAAAAGTTCAATGTGCTCCTATTATGACTCATGGATTGCTGAAAACTTGTTAATCCGTATTTGTTTTGCTATTTTTGTTTTATAAAGCAAAAATAATTATCAAAATCATAGTGCTCAGAAATGAACAGTGCCTAAGCAAAGTTTTGTTAAGTGCTTTAATGACTAAATTTCTCCTTACCTCATTACAATTAATGCTAAGTCTCTGTTTAGGAGATGCTATAATGTTCATTTGCAGTAGATTTATTTACCTATGACAAATTGATATAAAGATAATTGTTAAAAAGGTAGGGTACTGAACTATATAACTCAATTTATCCAAACCCATGTTTTCTCAATAATTAGACTACATCAAAAGGATGTAAGTAATTTCTGAGGATCAGAAATATAATACTCTATGTATCTTGGAGGATGGATAACCTGATGCATACAGTCTGGAGCTGTATCCCTTCCTTGAGAGCAGATTGATATGGGTTATTATGTGGAACAACTGTGAGAGGAAGTATTTTGAACGCTCATCTCCATGGAAAATGATATGCCAGGTAGCAGATTAGCAAATCACCCACAAGGCTTTCTGAAGATTTATGTGAACATTTCTTGCAGTTACATAAGCATGCTGTCCAGAAATCTTTGTTTAAAATCAATTTGAAATAAGTTTCCATCAGTTTTAGTAATATGTGCAGCCCTTAATCAGGGATCTTTCTTATTTCTACATCATTATAGAAGTTCAACCCACAACAGCTGTTAAAATCCCATTCTGTCTTATGAGAGAACGTACTATTATAATCATCTCTGTTAACAGACTTAACAGGTATATATCAATATAGTCAGGTGAGGAGAATTAGTATCACTGAAACAAATAAGTGTTTCTTGGCCATATTTTCCAAGTTCTCTCATTAGTAGTGAAAAGAAATGTTATGAATCCTCTCTGAAATTTGCTGAAATGTTGGCAACAATATAAAAGAGGCAGAAACATGAAGTATATCAAACTAACTGGATGGTGAGCTGTTTTAATTCAAATTGCTTTTCTTTAGCAGTAACTCTCAGACTATTTTGAATATTCAGATGCTTGATATTATATTTACTTTCTTTAACTTTGCATGTAGTTACTTAAAATTGCCGTAGAAGCTCAAATCTGAGCACTCTTTCCAACATCCCTATCTTAGAGAAATTGATCACCCAGTATAAGCAAAGACACTCTTCAAACAGTATTCTCAACAATTTTATTAAAGGTCTTTCTTTTCTATACATCAATGAAATTTTTCAAGGTACTGAGTAAGCAGAGCTAACTTTCATTTTTTTCCATATAATCTGTGAACTCTATGATAATTGCTGACATCATAAAGCCTCATATTCCACAACTATAAAATTGTAAAATTATTACACCATTCAGAAATATATTGAGGAATTCAAGAAATAATAAAAACCCTAATATCATACTTGCTCATACCCACAATATTAATTTACTTTTACTTTTCATATTTTTCAAATTATCAGTTATTAAAATTTTCATGTACACACATACAACCAAATCCGATTATGAAACAAAAAAGGAACTGGGGATGTAGCTCAGTGGTAAAGCGCTTGCCTAGCATGTCCATCCCTAGTTCTGGAGTAAAAACAAAAAAAAATTTCAAGAAAATTTGGTTCAGAAGAGCATAACATAAATCTATGTGACAAGAAATAGTACATCTTTGAAAACTCTAAATTCTCAAAGGAATTTCTAAAAAGGTCTTTTTCAATGTGTGATACTGTCTAACGTGAAGTACCTAATGCCTCTGAGTATTATCTGGCTATAATGTCTTTTTTGTTGGTGTTGCCTGATTCTCTGGAGGCACCAAAATATTCTAGTCAGACAATGCAGATAAGGAAATACCACCTGCTCTAAGCTCACCTGGCTTTTGAAAGAATGAGGAAAATAATACAGCATGGAATAGTATTAAGTTTGCTTTCAGAAAAATGTGAGATGAAGGACAAAGAAAAAAAAGACAGGCATTTACAATCCAAATATGGGTAATTATCAAGGGAATTTTTCATAACTAGAGTAAATGGGTGAGAGAATTGATGGCTAGTGAGATCAGGATTGCCATCAAGTTGTTAACAGAACCATCTTTGATGGAATCAGTGGTTGGAGAAGGGCAGACAGAGGAAAAGGCAAAAAAAAAAATAAGCATTTTGTAAACCTTACACATATGATAGTTGAAATGATGTTCATTATAACATCTAGTCCACACAATAATGTATATTTTGGCATAATTGCTCTCAGCTCTACTGTGCAGACACAAACAAAAGTCTCTGAAGTTTGACTAATCCACAGAGCACAATTCTGTGTTCAAATATTTTACAAACAAATGTGTCTTTTTCTTGAGTATATGTGAAGAAGAAAAATGGCTGGTTGTGTTGGAAATTGATGTTCAACGTTTTTAGGACATTTCCAAATCATTCTCCAGAATAGCTCTACCATTTTACCTTACCATTTCATGGAGTGGTTAATTCTGGTTGCTCCACATTCTTGTAAACTCTCATAATGTTCAGTTTTTACTTTCAGGCACTCTACTGAATATGGAAAAAAGATCAGGGTGCTTTAATTTGCATTAGTGATTAATGGGTGCTTGCTATATTTTGTGTACTTATTCTCAGTGTATATGTTTTCTTGGTCAATTGTTCAAAATATTGGCTCATTTTTGTTGGGTTTTTCATTTTCTTGATGCATTTTCAGATGTGTCCATGTATCCTTAATAGCTGTTCAGAATTATATAATTTTAAAATGGTTTCATTCAATATATAGTTTCTATTCTATTAACAATCATTATTCAATTAACAAAAGTTCTAACTTTAATGAAATCTATATAATTACTTTTTTTCCCTTTTAAGGATCACACTTTTGGTATACTTTCTACAAACTCTTTGATTTAAAATCATGCCAGTGTTCTCTTAGGTTTCATTATTTAGAAACTATTTTGAGAATTTATACTCCAGTAAAACAGAAAACCTTGAAGACACTGACAAATTTCTAGAGGCATATGATCTGCCCAAATATATGAAAAAATGTTCAGCATCTCTAGAAATTAGAGAAATGCAAATCAAAACTACTCTAATATTTCATCTCACGTCAGTCAGAATGGCAGTTATCAAGAATACAAGCAACAATAAGTGTTGGCGAGGATGTCAGGGAAAAGGCACACTCATACATTGCTGGTGGGACTGCAAATTGGTGCAATCAATCTGGAAAGCATTATGGAGATTCCTTAGAAAACGTGGAATGGAACCACCATTGACCCAGTTATCCCACTCCTCGGTGTGTACCCAAAGGACTTAAAAACAGCATACTATAGTGACACAGCCACTTCAAAGTTTATAGCAGCTCAACTCACAATAGCTAAACTGTGGAACCAATCTAGATGCCCTTCAATAGATTAATGTATAAAGAAACTGTGGTATATTTACACAATGGAATATTGCTTAGCATTAAAAGAAAATAAAATCATGGCATTTGCAGGTAAATGAATAGAGTTGGAGAATATCATGCTAAGCAAAGTAAGCCAACCCCCAAAAACCAAAGGCCCAATGTTCTCTCTGATAAATGGATGCAGATCCATAATGGGGGGGCTTGGGAATAATGGAGAAACTTTGGTCAAAGGGGAGAGAGGGAAGGGGAGGGGACAAGGGGTCAGGAAAGATGGTGGAATGGGATGGACATCATTGCCTTAGATACATGTATGACAGCACATATGGTGTGAATCTACATCATGTACAACCAGAGAAATGAAAAGTTGTGCTACATATGTGTACAATGAATCAAAATGTATTCTGATGTCATGTAAAACCTAATTAGAATAAATAAATTTTTAAGTAAAGATAAAATGACAAAAAGTTATGTGATTAAAATTACCAGGGTTACACAGTTTGTAATTAACAGACTGTATTCACCTGTTTAGCCATGTTTACATATACTATCAGTGGTAAGTGCTGAAACTCACCAAGGAAAGAGCAAAATAACACCTTACATCTCATGCACATTATAATATTGGGAGGAAGTCTGAACAGGCATATTCTCCCATACTATTTCAATTGTTTGTTATCTTCTTTACTCACCATTCTTCCCCAAAGCTTATACTTGAGTCTCAGAAGTTCCATTTGCCTCTGAGGTGACTCCATACTTCTACTTAGAAATCATGGTGACTGTTCATGTGTTACTGGTTTGAAGATTAGTACAATAATTAAGACTTATATTTTCTTCCCTCTTGCAGCAAAGCTAACTGCTTTCATTATAAATGAGAAGGAATTTATAAAACACTCAAAATAAATGCTTCTCACATTTACAGATTTTTAGCTTCTTATTTAAATTGTTTTAAAATACTACTAAAATATTTGATAAAATATAGAACAGATTTAAGAATAGAGTGACTTACTTCTTAAAGAGAATACATTGGGAATAATTCATTATTATAAAAGTATATTGTTTGACAAAAGGGAAGGTTGTAATCATATGTACATCAATTTTTCTCTACTTAGATGATCATAACTTTCATCCATAAATTCTAAATTTTTCTATTTTGGGAAGCATGACTACTTTTTTGCAACTATGCTTTTTCTAAGAGCTGAACCCTATACATTTCTCAGGACTTGACACTAGGAAATATGAAGTTCCTCTCCTTAGAAACCTTCACTCTACACTTCATGGGCTTTAAGCTGTACCTTGCTTCATTGTTAGAGTGTTTTCTCCTTACACTTTTTTCTTTTCCTTTGTAAATCGTTCTCTTTTGTCAGCCTATCATCTGTTCCATTTCTAGACATAGGTAAAACATTTTGTCCCCAAGCTGCTTCTTTGGGCTTCATTATTCCACTCCTTTTTTCCATTTATATTTCCTATGAAATTTCTGTTACCTGGGGAGAAACTGGAATGTTGACAGTGTATCATTGAGTTCCTCTTTTACCCTGATAAGGCACAATTGTATCTACTTTTGTGGATGCAGATGGCATACCATTGCATAAGACTGAGAGCCAATGTCCCACAAACATGCCCACACCCACTGGTGAGACCACGAGGACAAAAATCATAACACATACAAGGCTGACCAGACCATGCCTGGAGTTGGACGTTCCTCCCACCACTTCTAAACTTGTACCAAGGTGTAGAAAGTGAAGTAATCTTTCAGAGTCCCTGATAGAACTGACTGATGCAAACCTGAAGCCTATGTGGTTATTCCTGTGAGTCAAATATTTATCAAGGAGAACCAAGAAACAAGAGAGTCTGTACAGTTAACATATTTAGTTTTAAGATTTCCAAAAAAATTATTTAAATGTGCAGTATTCTTTTTTTTTAGATTTCAGTACTGAGGATTGAAACAAGGACCTCAAGAATAGTGGCCAGGTGCTCTACCACTGAGCTACATCCTCAGCCTTTTTCAATTTTACTTTGAGACAGTCTCACTAAGTTGTTCTAGGCAGCCTTCAACTTGTGATCCTCCTGCCTCAGCCTCCCAAGTAGCTATGATTGTAGGCCGGCAACACCATGCCTGACTAAATGTTAAGTTCTTACGTTCCTTTCTAAACATGTCATTTGAAACCCAATGAAGAATCTGTGTTTAATGTGAAGTTGTACTTAGCTTAGTAGTACCTGTTTTTGTATTGGATTTCCTTCTATCTCCACCTCATTTACATTTTGCTTCATACATATTTGCTGTAATTTCATTACTTTATGAAATATTGGTAGATAAATGTTGCTTCAGGCTTTGTTTTCTAGCAAATATGGGTTAAAATAAGAATCATTCAAGGTTAAAATATTATTGCAAAAATTAGGAGGAATATTTTTTACAGTGGGTTGTTTTAAAATAGTAAAATTATCCTCCACTAAGAGGTTTTAGGTTAATCTTCCTTTAAATCTACAAATGTAAACAAAGAACACATATCTGTAGTCAATATCAATGGTTGATTTCACCTTGATTCTCTAGATAATATGATATATCCACTTATTTTGGATAATAGTTATTTGCAATAAAATTATTTAGTTTTAATACCAGGTGATTTTCCTTTCTACCAGGAATGATTACATAAACTAGGCTTTTGTCTTTGACTATGCAAGAGATACTTTATATAAAGGCAAATTTCACTTAATTTGGTTTGCTGCATTCATTCCTGAAGAATGAAGATTGCCCTTCAGTCGTGAAAAGAATGCCTTCAGACCCTCTCAGGGCAAGTAGAGGCCAGTCTAAGTCCCAGCTTGAAAGAGTCAAGGAGTTTACACGTACATGGGCAGACCAATATCTTTAATACATTGACCTGGGAGAAGAATGACCAGCAGGCACAGAAAGAAAAACCTAGAGGAGATAAGCCTGATTTCTTTATCTGGCCACAAAGTATCAAAGGCAGAATAGCCAGTAAAAACCAGTCCTGGGAAAAGACCATCACATATGCAAACTCCATTTGGAAAGAAACCATAGGTAAAGGTGGCCTGATACCTGTATCCCTGCTGTTTTTGACCAAATAGCCAGAGGGTCCTTGTGTGTGAGAGAGTCACTATTATTGTACCTAAATGAAGAGAATATCCAGAACTGAGTAGAATATCAATGCCAGCCCATTGTTCCCACAGCCCACTGCTCTGAAAAGTCACCACAGAATCTGTTCATAATGTTATCCCAATGTACTTTGAGACATACCCTTTATTGAGAATAGAATGACGGGGGAGGTAGGAGAGAAAGCAACAGCAATCTTCCTGCCACTAGTTTTGTTTGAAATATACATTAGTATAGTTTACATGCAAATTTTAAAATCAAATAAAAATGTAAGAATTATCTATTATCTAATGTATTCAATACAAAATTACAGTGCAGGAAAACCTGTTTTCTTGACCAAACATCCATGAGTAATACTTCAGTCAACAGGAGATTACCTAGAAGAAAACAGTTCTCATATTTATGGAAAGACGTTTTGTCAATCTTCAGAGACCTTGATGGAGAGAAATACACTTGGACAATTCTCTGATGGAATTTAATATGATTAAGAGCCTCTTCAGGGAGTTGAATTAACTCATGCAATGATGTATCTGCTTAATATTTGTAACCAGATATTCCTGGGTTAATATAATCTAAAAATCCTATCTTATTCCCCTTTACACTTTTTCTCATTTGTATATCAATCTTAACAGCAAAATCTTTGATCTATCATTCATGAACACTTCCCAATTGCTGGAAACCTTGAAATAAAACTTTAGAAGTTGCCATCAATTTTTATAAGGTTTAAAAATAATTTTAGCTTGACTGCTTAACTGTCTCTCTAGATTGCAGTTTGATGATAAGAAAGTTTGTAAGCCTCTGAATTTCATTTTACTCATCTTTAAAATAAAGCAGAAAGCTAGATTATTATTTTTAACTAGAGTTTATGAATCATCTCCTTTAGAAAAAAACTCCTCACAAATACCTTGTATGGATTGCAATAATATTTTATAATAAAATTATTTAAACATATGGACAAAACTTGTGTGATTGTAGGTCTTATATGATGATTTAAAAAAACAAATGAAATATTCATGTTAAAATTCTTAATTTAAATTTCAAATAACAAAATCAATGTATAGATATGAGACATAAAAATCATAATAAAACAATTTTTATCTGTCTCTACTCTAAGCACCTTTCTTATTTTATTCTATTATGCTATGAAGTAGTTACTATTATCACCGTCTTATGAAGAAGGAAAAGATAGCTGGCTTTCAACAAGGAAGTTTCTGTCCATCTTCATGTTCAAATATCAGTTTCTACCAACTTTATATTATTATTGACTTTGAGTCTAAGACATAATTTTAATCATAATGGTCTGTAATTAAGCTTTCTTCATAATTCAACAGTTCACATAAAATCATTTTATTCAACAAAATATTAAAAAGTTAACCCAAACTAAAATATTTAAAAATCAAACATTTTCAGGTCCCATATTTAGGTCTTTGACCCATTTTGAGTTGATTTATTTTATATATGGTGAGAGATTTAGGTCTGTTTTCATCCTTCTGCATTCTTCCACCATTTTTTAAAAGACTTCCTTTTTGTTGATGATTTTCTCATTAGTTAGGTTTACCTTGATGATTTTCTCATTAGTTAGGTTTCTCATTAGTTAGGTTTACATTAGTATGCATTATGGTGTACTCTGCATAATAATTTCACTAAAGGTATAGCTATGCTGTCAATTGTTCTAATAAAAACCCTTGAATTTTAGCATCTATAATAACATGGCTTTTCTTCAACATAATTATCCAACCAGTTTTCTCCATTTGAACATCTATAAAACTTTCCCCATGGCTTTCATGGCATATGTAAAACAGTGCCATGAAATTTAAAAAATATTCCATTTATGTATCAATTTAAAGGTTTAGTCTGTTCATTTGTTTCTCCATAACCTACATAATATGATGCTCCACTTCTCGTATTCTTGTTTTCTTCACCATGCCAAATAATTTCTTTTATTTTTACTTCAATTTTGCAGTGCAGGGGATTAAACCCAGGGTCTCCTGCATAGCAGCTAAGTGCTCTGTCAGGGAACCACATCCCCATCTCAAACAAATTCTATTTTATTCAGAAATTTTAAAAGACAAAATATTTGGTCATTGAAAAGTACATTTTAGTTCTATAGGCATCTATGAATAACCAGAGGTATGAAAGTTCTATAGGAAATTGGAAATCTGTAGCTTTAATTTTTATGATAATGGACAAAATTAATTTAGGCACACTCTGGTCAACGTTCAACAGTAGCATTTACATTCTGTTTCCAATTTCATGACATCAAGTAATAAGTGAAGTTTCTACAATATCTCTGCACCTATTCTTTTGACAAGTATGTCCATACTTCCCATACTTTTGCTAGTTGGTAGATAACCTGCTTTCCAAACACAATGCCATTTTAAGTCTACTTTTTAATTATAATTTTATACCCATTTATTCAAATTAAGAAATAAATTCCGGATTACCCTACCTAATATCAACCCCACATTTTCATTACAATACAAAGAGGAATTCTTTTGAGGGGCGGTACTGGGGATTGAACTCAGAGGTACTCGACCACTGAGCTACATCCCCAGCCCTATTTTGTGTTTTATGTAGAGACAGGGTCTCACTGAGTTGCTTAGTGCCTCCCCATTGCTGAGGCTGGCTTTGAACTCGTAATTCTTCTGTCTCAGCCTCCCAAAGTGCTGGGATTACAGGCTTGCGCCACTGCGCCTGGCTAAAGGGAATTCTTTGGCAAATATTTGTCGTTAATAAAATTTTATGAATTTTAAAATAATCTCATTAAAATAATTTTAGAAAAAAATCACTTCCCATTTTTATATAATGATTAACTACAAACACAAATAACTTTGTATTGTTTAGAACTTATATAAATAATTTTTGCTTTGAAATTTCTGGAATGAATATGAAATATTTCTAACAAATAGAAAATATACTTTGTAAATCTTTTAGATGTGAAACACAGAAAGCAAGGTTGGTAGACCTTTAGGACAGATGCAATTAGATGAGTACAGTTATGTATAGTTGAAGATTCACCCCTGGACCAAAGATAAGAATGATAACGAAGCTGAGCTGTAGGTATCAAACTATAGAATAACCCAAAGGAAATAAATATATAATACATTTTACCAGGACTGGTGGAGGAAATGATAACTCAAGTATTGGAGGCAGATGTTAAATAAGAAAAAAAAATAGAATAAAGTATTTCAAAGTAAATTGCAATATCAGGAACTGAGACAAGCATCTATGTTTAGTTTTGTGGGAAAACTCATGCTTGAATGAACTCAAGATGGAGCCAGTGCCACCTGAGCAGTCTGCATGAGGAGTGGTTGTGTGATTCAGATGACAGGTCTCTCAATCCAAAATGGTTTCTGGCACCAAACTTTCCTCAGGGCATTCTTCATCTCTGTGTTCCTCAGAGTATAGATCAGAGGATTGAACATGGGAGCAATAATGGTGTAGAAAAGAGCAAACACTTTGTCTTCTGGAAAAGTAGTGGCTGGTCTGATGTAAACAAAGAGGACAGGCACAAAGAACAAAACCACAACTGTTAGGTGGGCACTGCAAGTGGAAAGCGCCTTGCTGCGGCCCTCTGCAGGGTAAGCCCTGATGGTCCATAGTATCAGAAAGTAAGACAGCATCAAAACCACAAAGATCACCAGCCCCATCATGCCTGAATTGGCAACCACCAGGATTCCAACTGTGTGTGTGTCAGTGCAGGCCAGTTTCAGCAAAGGGTACACGTCGCAGAAATAGTGGTCAATTTCATTGGGGCCACAGAAGGGTAGGTTGATGGTGAGGAGGCACTGAACCAAGGAATGCAGAAATGCCCC
>PVHX01025389.1:0-22361 GCA_004024805.1 Geosciurus inauris | reverse complement strand
CTAATATATTTGATATTTTTAAAATGTTGAGCTTTGAGTAAAAACTTTGTCACTTTTTTTTTTTTTAAACAATTGTAGGCCTCTGTCCACTATGAATTATCTGGTGATAAATAAGGTGTGCTGTCATAATAAATGTTTTTATTACATTCTTTAGATTTGTAAGGATTCTCTCATGTATGAATTCTCAGGTGCTTGGTAACACTTGAGGGATACTTAACAATTTTGCCTCATTCTTTACATATGTATGCTTTCTCTCTAGTATGAATTCTCTGGTGAACATTAAGACTTGACGTTTGATTAAATGCTTTGCCACATTCTTTACATTTGTATGGTTTCTCTCCAGTATGAATTCTCTTGTGAACATTGAGGCTTGAGTTTTGAATAAATGCTTTACCACATTCTTTACATTTGTAGGGCTTCTCTCCAGTATGAATTCTCTGGTGAACAGCAAGTTTTGAGTTTTGATTAAATGCTTTCCCACATTCTTTACATTTGTAGGGCTTCTTTCTAGTATGAATTCTCTGGTGAACACCAAGTATTGACTTTAGAGGATAAGCTTTGCCACATTCTTTACATTTGTAGGGCTTTTCTCCACTATGAAAACTCTCGTGTTGAGTAAGGTAATATCTATCAATAAAAGCTTTCCCACATTCTTTGCATTTGTATGGCTTTTCTCCAGTATGAACTCTCTGGTGAGTAATGAGTTTTGAGAATTGATTAAAAGCCTTGTCACATTCTTTACATTTGTAGGGCTTCTCTCCAGTATGAATTCTCTGGTGGACAGTAAGGCTTGGACTAACAGTAAAAGCTTTCCCACATTCTTTACATTTGTATGGCTTCTCTCCAGTATGAATTCTCTGGTGACAAATAAGACTTGGCCTAACAGTAAAAGCTTTGCCACATTCATTACATTTATATGGCTTCTCTCCAGTATGAATTCTCTGATGGCAAATAAGGTGTGATTTTTCATTAAAGGCTTTGCCACATTCTTTACATTTGTGGGGCTTCTCTCCAGTATGAGTTCTCTGGTGAGCAATAAGGCTTGACCTAATGGTAAAAGCTCTGTCACATTCTTTACATTTGTAGGGCTTTTCTCCAGAATGAATTCTTTGGTGTTGAATAAGCTGTGTTTTTTGACGAAAGGCTTTCTCACATTCTTCACATTTGTATGGCTTTTCTCCATTATGAATTCTCTGGTGAACAGTAAGATGTGAGCTTCGATTAAAACTTTTGCCACATTCATTACATTTGTGAGGCTTTTCTCTAGTATGAATACTGTAGTGTTTAATAAGGTTTGAATGATACTTAAAGACTTTGATACATTTCTTACATTTGTATGGTCTCTCCTCACAGTGAGTCATATGGTGTTTAGTAAAGATTGAAGTTTGAGTAAAACCTTTTCCACATTCTTCATACATGTAGGGTTTGTCACTGCTATGATAAAGGATTGAGGAATCTTTAAATGGTTGGAAACATTCTTTAAATTTGTAGGGTCTCCCTCCAGCACAAATTCTCTGGTATTCAGTAGTGCTTCCAATTTTATTTGAAGCTCTTTCACATTGCTTATATCTGTCATTGTTTTCTTGAATATAAAAGCTTGGATGAATAAATTTTGATAATTGATTAGAAACTTTCTGACTTTTAGAATCTTTGAAAAGCTTTTTAAAATGACCACACTGATGTTTTCTAGGATTTAAAAAAACAATTAATTTGTTATGGGTTTCACAAAATTTACATTTTTTACACCAAAATAAATATACTGTTAATTAGTTATGGTAGGGAACTGGCTACACATCTTGAAAGATTGATCATAAATGTAGAAGTTTCTTTATATATCTACATCTGAATTTTGATTAACCAATAGTAGGTAAGTACAAATCTCACATTCATTAAAATTCTATTCTTTGGCACAGGGGGCAATCGTTTATGCATTGTAGCTTTTTTGTACACTAACAATCAGGTTGATCCAGTCATAAATTTATTCTTTAATTTTTAATCTCTTGTGTACAGAAATGTTTGAGTGAATGTTTATTAATTCAATGATACATTTCAAAATATTCCACTTACTAACTGAAGCGGGGAATAGTCTGCATAGCAAATTTTCCAAATTTATTTAGAGGAAATGTATAATGTAAAAAATGCTATGAAAATGTATTTAAGGCACACATAGGGTCCTCAAAAGTTACTGACATCAATTAATTAGTCTTATGAGATGTTATGTTACCTGATGACAATGCAATTTTCATTATAATCATTATGCATTTTTTATGTTAAGACAAATTTTATGATCTTTACTCTCTCTCACAATTCTTTGTTTTAAAAGTAAATTTTCAATGTCATATTTTCCATACCTTTCCTTTATCATGTTTTGGAATAAACATTTTATTCCCTGCTCTGGTGAAAATTCATGGGTTTGAGGAGAAGATATACCTAAAACAAATTAAAATAATGAATTATTCCACTTACTGTGATGAATGTATTTTGCAAATATATACAACTTTATCAAGGTGGTGATATCAGCAACAAAGCAGTATAATTCCAAGGTCATCATTAATACAGAAATATATAAACTTCATAATAAGCTGACAAAATTTATTTGGGAGAACTTCAAAAATCAAGTTGAGATTTGACAGCATGACAGATGAGCACAACACTTAGACTTTGTTACCACAACACCATCAAATCATAGTCTCTCAGTTCAACTTTTTCAGATTGTACATGTGATTCAAACATTTCAGAAAGTAATTTTCTCTCTTGCTTCTTTTCTTTTTTCTTTTTTTTTTCTTTTTGAGTAGGTTACTTAGGATTGAACATAGGGGCATTTCCCCACTGAACTGCATCTACTACCCTTTACATATGTATACATATTTTACCTATCTAGATATTTTGAGAGATGTCACAAAGACATTGAAGCTCATTTCAAACTTGTAATCCTCCTGCTTCAGGCTACCAATTATCTGGGATTACAGGTATGTATTATTGTACCTGACCTATTTTTGTTTATTTAGTAAATGCCAAACATTTTCCAAAATGACTATAATCTATTGTTAAGGGATTTTTAAGTGAAAAAATCTCAATGAAAATAACAGCACAGATAAAATGGAGGAAAACTGTCTCAAAAAAGAGACAATATAAAACAGTAGAAATTGAGAGTTGTGAATTATATAAGGAATGCCAATTAACCATTTGAAAGATGTTTAATAAACTAATTAAGAATGAAGAAAAGTGAATAAAATTCAGAAAATATTAGCAAGAGCATAAGGCAAAATTACATCTAGAAATATTCCTTAAGAAATAATGTCTGGCTGGGTGTGGTGGCACACACCTGTAATCCCAGCACTTTGAGAGGATGAGACACGAGAATTGCAAATTCAAAGCCAGCCTCAGCAACTCAGTGAGACCCTGTCTCTACATAAAACACAAAATAGGGCTGGGGATATGACTCAGTGGCCAAGTACCTCTGAGTTCAATCTCCTATACCAAAAAAAGAAAAAAGAAAGAAAGAAAGAAATGTCTGAGAGTCTGTAATCCCAGCAGTTCCAGAGACTGAGGCAGGAGGATCACGTGTTCAAAGCCAGCCTCAGCAACCAAGAGACACTAAACAACTCAGAACCTGTCTCTGAATAAAATACAAAATAGGGCTGGGGATGTGGCTCAGTGTCTGAGTGCCCCCGAGTTCAATCCCTGGTACACCCTGAAAAAAGAAATAATGTCTGGGAAGTTAGAAATGTGAGAAGACGCACGCAGTGGTGCAAGCCTGTAATCCCAGCACTTATGGAGGCTGAGACAGGAGAATCGCGAGTTCAAAGCCAGCCTCAGCAATGGCGAGGCACTAAGCAACTCAGTGAGACCCTGTCTCTACATAAAACATAAAATAGGGCTGGGGATGTGGCCCAGTGGTCGAGTGCCCCTGACTTCAATCTCTAATACAAAAAAAAAAAAAGAAAATGTGAGGAGAAAAATACACCAGATGTTATCAACTCCGTTAAAAGATTCAAGGTAAACTATAATCAAAGCATTAAAACTCTTCAAGAGGACTTGAGTGCACCAAGAAAAGGAGAGGTGTCATCTATAAAGATATTTCTATATGGCTAATAATTGATTTCTTAATAGAAGCCTTCCAGAAAGCAATTGGAGAATGTCGTTATACATAAGTGTTGAAAGAGAAACAAAATATCAACCTGGAATACTATATCAACAAACACAATTCTTCAAACACAATGAAAAATACAGGCTTTCAAGATATGCAAATGCTCAGAAATTTCCTCACTTTTAGACCTGGCCTACAAGAAATACTAAGTTGACTCTTTTCAATAAAATAAAACTGCACAGCTACAAAAATTATAAAATTTGAAAGCTTTTGGGGAAAAGCAAAATTTATATACACAAACATGAATTTTAGTTCTACTGTCGTGGTTGTACATAAACATTTAATTCTACTATAGAATTTAAAAGACTAAAGCATAAAAATTATCATGAATCTCTGTTAATGGGTATAAGGTATTAAATCAGCTATGGCAACAATAACAAAACAATGTGAAGATACGTAAAGACACTGATATTTATAAAGAAATGAAGTTAGTTCAGCTTAAAATACAGTGCAAACTAAGTACCTTTATATAATCCCAACGACAAATAGATATAATGTAATGATATTTTGTAATGAAAAAATAGATATAGAAGATATAAAAGGAAAAAGGGAGGAATCCAAACATGTCAGTATAAAAATTTATGAGTCACAAATTAAAGCATTTTTTGGAAAGTAGAAAAAATTATAATAAATAAATCTTGCAAAGTTACAGTAGTAAGTTCCTCCTAGACAGTAATTTAAGTACAAATACACTATTGTCAAACAGCACTCAGAACACATAACATGACTAACAAAATTTAAACTAAAAATATGTAACTATATCAGATCTAAACTTACAGGAAATTCTCCTTACATCTAAGGTTACAAATAGGCTAAAGCAAAAGGATGAAAAGAATATTACATTCAAAAGTATAAAGATGACAAAAATTATTAAATGAGAGATTATAAGAGACAAAGTAGAATATTATATAAAGATGAAAGTGGCCAATCTCTGGGGTAAAACTGTAATAAACACATGTGTAACTCAAATTACACTTCCCAAATATAGAAGGCAAATACTAGAGAATTCAACATCATAGAAAGCAACACAGTCATAGTAGAGGACATCAATCCCCAATTAATGCAAAAGAAAACAGCATTCAGAATGTACTCAGAGACAAGAAAACTTCAAAAAGTATTATGAACCAATTAGGTTTAGAGATTCAATCTTTTCAGTGGGCAGTGGGAGAACATCTTTACTACCTGCACATCAGATAGAGCCCTAATTTCCAGAATATATAAATAACTCAAAAAACTTAACCAAATAAATAACCCAATCAATAAATGGGCTAAGGAACTGAACAGACAATTTTCAGAAGATAAACAATTGATCAAAAAAAACATAAAAAATGTTTAACTTCTCTAGTAATTAGAGAAATGCAAATCAAAACTACTCTAAGATTTCATCTCACGCCAGTCAGAATGGCAGCTTATCCAAAATACAAGCAACAATAAGTGCTGGTGGGGATGTGGTGAAAAAGGCACACTCAAACATTGCTGGTGGGACTGTAAACTAGTGCAACCTATCTGGAAAGCAGTATGGAGATTCCTTAAAAAACTTAGAATGGAACCACCATTTGACCCAGCCATCCCACTCCTCGGGCTATATGCTAAAGACTTAAAAACAGCATATTACAGTAATGCAGCCACTTCAAAGTTTATAGCAACACAATTCACAACTGCTAAACTGTGGAAGCAAACTAGATGCCCTTCAATAGATGAATGGATAAAGAAATTGTGGTACATGTACACAATAGAATATTACTTAGCATTAAAAGAGAATAAAATTATGGCATTTGCAGGTAAATAGATGGAGTTGGAGAATATCATGCTAAGCAAAGTAAGCCAATCCCCAAAAACCAAAGGATAAATGTTCTCTCTAATAAGTGTATGCTGATTCATAATGAGGGGGCACTGGAATAATGGAGGAACTTTGAGCAAAGGAGAGTGAGGTAAGGGGAGGGCGCATGGCTGCAGGAAAGATGGTAAAATGAGATGGTCATCATTACCCTAGGTACATTTATGACTGCATATATGGTATGACTCTACACCATGTACCATCAGAGAAATGAAAAGTTGTGCTTCACTTGTGTACAATGAATCTAAATGCATTCTACTGTCATATATACCCAATTAGAATAAATAATTAATGAAGTAATCAAACACACAGGCCAGAAGAAATGGTGTTTGGGCTAGAAGGGTGAGCGAAAAGTGAGCACTTGTTTTTGTGAGAATTGAATTTTACTTTTGTGTGATATAAACTTTCCAGAAAGATGTTACCAAATAATTCAAATCAACACTACTTAATAGTATACTTAAAATATGTATGACAGTAAGTTTAAGTGTAAGTAAGTAAATGGTTTGATCACAATTAAAATTTTAAAAATATATAAAGGATAAACAGAATTGTAAAATTCTTTATAAGCTACATTTAAAATGCTAAAGTCTTGCTCCTAGACAAAAGAACAGATTCATCTACATATAGATGATGAATATGCTAGTAATTCTAGCTACTTGGAAGTCTGTGGCAGGGGAATGCAAATATGAAATGAGCTTCAACAACTTAGCAAGAACCTGTTTCAAAATAAAACTAAAAATGAGGCTGGGGATGTAGCTCAGTATTATAGCACCTCTGAGTTCAATCCTGAGAATAGATAGATATATGTTTTATATATATATATATATATATAAATATATATATTATATAAATTATATATATATAAATATATATTATATAAATATTATATAAACATTCATATAATTCATGTACATTTTATTATATAATCATACACATATGTAAATTTTCTTATATAACCACACACAATATTTAAAATGTGCTAAAAAAGTATCCTTTTACCTAGGATCACCAAACTTGTGGAGGAAAAAGGGATTGTTTGGAGGTTCAATTCCTCAATGATTCAATGAAATCCTTTTTTGAAACACTTTCAGAAAACTCAGTTCAATTGCATCTTCCTTCTTTCAACAAACTGCTGTTTAGCAATAGCACAGAAGCTTCAAACTGAAACTGTTTTAGTGCTCAGAAGTGCTTCTGCTTAATGATATTTCAACCACAAACAAAACACACTGTTCTCCCTTAGAACAGAGTGAGTGCATGCAAGCTGAAGCTGCTAGCACAAAGTGCTCCTGTTCTGCACTCCCACCACTTCTCAGCCAGCTCATTCAACATTCACAGCAGAGGGCAGGCACAATATTTAAAGTATGCTACCAAGAGAGCACTTTTGCCTAGGATCACCAAATTTGGGGAGGAAAGGGGAGACTGTTTGGAGGATCAATTAACCAAGGATTCATTGGAATCCTTTTGTGAAACTTTTTCAAAAAACTCACTTCAATTGATTTGCCTCCTTCCAACGAAGCACCATTTAGCAAATAGCACAGATGCTTCACATATGTGTGTGTTATATAATAAAATTTAGATGAATTATATGAATACCTAAGCAGAGTAAATAATCAAGATACTATAGACAAATTGTAAACAAAACTGGGGTGATATTTATACAAGCATGTAAAAGCAAATAATTTTATTGAAAATAGGCACATGGTTTATGCATATTGTCCTAAAGTGTAAAATCGTGAAAAATTGTATACAAGTGTAAGTGTAAAATAAAAACAATATTCACTGATGTGAGGAAATCTGCAGAATAAAATTAAAGCTACTATAAACAGTGGAACCAAGAAAGAAACAAGAATGAGAGAAAATTTAACTCATAAAATTCTGAATAACTCCATTACTTTTAAGAATCCTTCTTTAAACCACAATTTTCAGCTGTAATTATATAGCCACTAAAAGCAGGCATTGTGAATGACTGATATTTGTTATATGATAGAAAAATTTCACAGAAAATCCAGGATAAGCATTCATACAAAGCTTTGATGAGAAAATTTGAATGAATAAATATTTAAATCAGAGAAACTGTTCTATGATATTAGTACATTCAAATTGTTTAACCTAGAGATATGCAGAAATGTGTGGTTTTCAAGATCAATAAATATCTGTCAAATGATGCACACCCTCACAGGCATTGGGGATTAGTTTGTTATCTTAAATGTATGGAGATCACTGGAGAACAAGAAGTCGCTTACAGAACTAGAAAGCATGATAAACAGGGCAGGCTATGCTTTTTAATGAATGCAAGAGAAATATACATAGGTTTGAAAAAAATTATTTGTTGGATTATAGCTTCTCCATTAACATTTCAAAATGTGACTTTATCTTTGACATTTGGACCTCTTATCTGTGTCCTTTGCTTCACTGATTTCTACCCACTTGTATATATAGCTACTGCTGCAAATTCCAAGGTCATTTCTCTTGGGACAGAAAGGTGACCAAGGATGACTTAGACATAGCAAGATGAGTTTATTGGAAAATAGAATATAACTCATTGTGCTATTGTCTTTGTAACTAGTGATGTTTCTTAATGTTGTCCTCATTAGAAAAAAAATATGTCATAGAAGATTCTAGACAATTATTTTTCCGAATGTTTTTTCCTGACAGAACCACTGAAACACTTCAAAAGTATTTTCAATCTCCAGATTGTGAGCAATATTTGTACTATCAAAAGTAAAGAGAAATCCCAGCACTTTGGGAGGCTGATACAAGAGAATCGTGAGTTCAAAGCCAGCCTCAGCAATGGTGAGGCGCTAAGCAACTCAGTGAGACCTTGTCTGCACATAAAACACAAAATAGGGCTGGGGATGTGGCTCAGTGGTTGAGTACCCCTGAGTTCAACCCCTGGAACCAAAGAAAAAGAAAAAGATAGGTTAAATATAAAAAGAAATGCCTTTAACATTTTCAACACACAAAAATGCCCAATTTTCATCCTAAAAACAAGAATCTATAACATTTTCATGCAGAATAGAAGCCGCCAAGAGATATTCTACAAAGGAAGAAAATCAAATATTGACAATGAATTAGGAATTCTAAAGGAAATTTATGCTCACCCAGAAAGACCAGGTTTCTATAGATCTCTAACATCACCTCTCTATATAAAGTCTGCTGAGCAGGATCCATGCATTCCCATTCCTCTTCAGAGAAATCAATGACCACATCCCTGAATGCCAAGGGTTCCTGAAAGAAAAATGATTAAATAAATATCACATCAACCATATGATCATTGGCACAATTTTTAATTTTACACAAGTTGCAATGAGAGTTAGAACTGGCTTTCACATAGGGGAGTGAACTCATTCATTCAATATGATATTTTTTAACATAGTAATGTTCTCTAACATATTATCTAAGTTTGAGGAAAGAGGATGCATTCAAGAAAGGGAATGACAGGGGCTGGGGCTGTAGCTCAGTGGCGGAGTGCTTGGGTAGCACGTGTGAGGCACTGGGCTCAATCCTCAGCAGTACCACATAAAAATAAATAAATAAAAGAAAGAGAATGACATAAATCCAAAATAAGCTAACAACAAAAAAAAAATCAGTAGCTGGGCACAGTGGCGCAAGCCTGTAATCCCAGCACTTAGAGAGGCTGAGACAGGAGAATTGCGAGTTCAAAGCCAGCCTCAGCAAGGGCAAGGTGCTAAGCAACTCACATTACAACTAATGTGAGACCCGGTCTCTACATTAAACCACAAAATCGAGTTGGGGATGTGGCTCAGTGGTTGAGTGCCCCTGAGTTCAATCTCCATTACCAAAAAAAAAAAAAAAAAAAAAAGCACTGTACATACTACACTTTTATGAAAAAAATGTAAAAAATTAAGGAAAAAATCAGAATATACATTTTAATTTCTATGCTTACATTTTTAAGATAATTATGTATACTTTTCAGATGACAATCTTATAGTGAGTTAGAAGAGTGCTTCTCAATTTTAATGTGTACAACCATGTATTGAAAAATTTACTAAAGGACAGACTGTGATTCTGTATCTCTGGGATGTGGTCTGGGTTTGAGTAAGTTGCAAGCTCCCTAGCGATGCAAATGCCAATGGTCCAAGGGAAGCTGACAAATAGTAATGAGGTGGAACACTAAAGAAAAAAAATTCTCTGATGAATTTGCACTCAAATATTTAAAGGATGTATACATTTTATTATTATAGCAAGTTTCAATAAGAATCTTCTCTCTCTTTAAATATATAGATATCACTCCAAGAGTTTTTCATATCTTAATGCGTAAAACGCAAAATAATCTATGAAAACAGTAATAGTTTCCATCTTTTAGGACAGTTTGTCAAACCTCCAGTATATGGCAGCACCTGGGTTTTACCCAAGTTTATCTGACGTATAATTCATAAAAAAGAAATATAAAGGTCAAAATAAAGTACAAAATTTTAAAAAATTTCAGAGCAAGATAGTTATTTTAACTGAGAAGGGAAATGGATACATGTTAAGAAGGCAGCAAAATCAATAAGAATGAAATTATGCCATTTGTAGGTAAATGGATGTAACTAGAGAATATCATACTAAGTGAAAATAAGCCAGTTCCCCAAAACCAAGAGCCAAATATTTTCTCTGATAAGTGGATGCTGATCTATAGTGGTGGCGGAAGGTCGGGGGAGGGGGAAATGAAGGAACTTTGGATTGTGCAGAGAGTTAGGGGAGGGGTGGATTCACTGCCCATAGTAATTTAGAAAGCCCTTAAAATAAAGATTAGAAGAGACATATTCTCCACAATAGTGAAACTTTTGAACCACACTATTAGCACTTACCAAGCATGGAAGTTTTATATGAAATGATTATATATGATCAGGAGTAGGTTGACAATGTGCCCTGCTTTTTATTTTTTTGTTTTGTAAGTGACAGCACAGCAGTGACTTTGTGTCCTTTTATGTACATTGATATTTTATACCAAATATATCTGCCAGATTCTTCCCTAATAAAGTTGATTCTGTTTCTTATCTTTTTAAATTTTTCCAAAATGATCTATATTAATCATCATATTTGATACAGATTCTTTCTTTGTACTTTCTCTTTGCTTAGTGGTACTAGATTTGTTTATTTGTCAAAAATTAAATATGTTCAATGTTGCAGGTCTTGAATTCGTAATACTAGCAAGACTAAAGTGTAAAAATGTTGGGAAGTCTTCTAATGTAGGGAATGTATCATTTCAAGATCTAAAGTTAACTACTATGAGAAGAAAAAAGAAATTAAGTAGATTAAAAATATCTCAAACATAAATATAAATTGTAGTGACGGGAGTTTGTAAGTTCTATATACAAGGCGTTTGGGAGAATAAAACTCAACGCAGGCCTTGATCTGGGAAACATAACTGAAAACCAACTACATCTTTAGTCCTCCCCCTTCTCTCGGCTTCTTTCTCAGGAGTGATTATCTACAATTCAAACCCGCATCTTGAAAAATCTACCTCTAATGCAATCAGCACATATGAATATTCAAGGACTTCCTTTTGTAGGTTTAAGATAAGTTTTGTCTTGAAGTCACTGAACTCAGGCCTCTCTGCTTCCCAATTTTATTCATACAATTTTAATGAGTAAGTATGCACTGTGAATTGAGTAAAAATACTCAAACTTGGTTTTTGTTGATGTTTAGCACTAGGGTTTGCACTCAGGGGCAATATAATGATCTACCACTAGGCTACATCTCTAGCACTTATTTCATTTGAAGACAGGATCTCACTATTTCACCAAGGTTGTTGTTCTCAAACTTTGATTCCTCCTTCATTAGCCTCCTGAGTAGCTGGGGATACAAGTGTGCATTACCATGCCTGGTAAAACTCAGTGTTTATTTGCATAAGATCAAGCAAATGTGTGAGGCACTTACATTAAATAACATCAAGAGAAAAAGAAACAAGTACCTACCTTTTTTAGAAAATAAATGTTACTACATTGCTCTCTCCATGACAATAAATAATATAATAAATAATAATTCTTATGTGAACAATTCTAGTATTTACCAAATACTACCTCATATTATTTAGTATTAAATGCCAATATTCAGATAATAGAACTTATAATTAACTGTCACAATTCTATAAGAAACAAAAACTGATATATAATTCAATTTTTTTTTTTTGGCCACACAATTTTGAGGAAATGTAGTCATGTTTATGTATACATTTAACTATAGAGAAGAGACATTTTTTCCTACATATTTTTACTGGCAGAATTTCCAAAGTTAAGATATAAAATTTTACTTCAAATAACCATCCAAAAAAGAAAACATGAGAAACTTACTATAAACACTCTGGGAAAGAATAAAGGCAAATAAAATTTTTAATTAATATAAAGTATTATTTTTCCTGAAATTATTTTTATCTGTAATCCCACTCAATTCTGTTTCATTTGATTCATTTTCTTAGCATTGAAGCCCTGCTAATAAAACATTTTACAATTAATAAAAATACTGAGCTTGAAATAAATGAACAAATCTTTTCAAGGTAACAAACTCAGGAAAGAACAGTGCTGACTCAGACAGACATATTTAGATGCATAGTTTAAATCAAGACATTCTGACACGTGGGACATTCTCCCATCCCTGTTCTTATTCAATGAATTACATTGTGTGTTCCTTCACATACTCATGGGGGTGAGTTTTCCTTATTCTTTGGGATAACTACCTCCCTTCACAAATCACAGAAAATCCAGAATGGAGAATAAACTCTGAATCCCTCCTACATGACCAGTATGAAATTTATAGGCCATCACAGAATCTCCAGAAAATGGAGATTGTGGGGGAAAATCTCCATGTCCCAAGGGGTTGCCTATGTAGAAAAAAGGAGTAATAGCAAATTTGTTTAAATACTAGGACAACCAGCTTTTCCCCTGATAGTCTTCATTCTATAACTCTGTCCTCTAGGAAGAGAGGACCAGAGGCTGATAGTTTCTACAAATTCCAAGAGAAAGGACCCCTATAACCAACCTATTTTTTCCTCAGGCAGTTCTGAAATCCAGTACAAGGGGAAAAAAATATGATAATGGATGAGGACATCACTTTGTACAGTTTTCAAATTAATCAGTTTTTTCATTTATGTGATCAAAATATGTGATAAGAACAACACAGAGGAAGAAAAAATTTATACTGGCTCAGTTTCAGAGGCTTCAGAACATGGTAGGCTGTCTCCAGTGCAGAAATATTATGGAAGAGGAACACGGAGAGAAGTTTCTCAGCTCATGGCAGCCAAGAAGCAGAGCAGGAAAGAGGAAAAAAGAAACTGAGGAGAAAAATATGTGCAGTTCACACTCCAGTGAGCAACTTCTTCCAACAAGGTTCTACCTCCCAGTAATCCATTCAGGTATTGATGGCATAATCCAATGAAGATGGAAGAGTTCTCATGAACCAATCATTGCCTAAAAATTTCATCTCTGAGCCTTGCTCCATTGAGGACCATGTTATCAACATGTGAGATTTGGAGGGCATGTAAGATCCAATCCCAAAGTTTTCAAAGATATTCTGATAAAGTAAACTGTGCCTAGGAAAGACAAAATGAGGATAGGCACACAGATTTTTATAGCAGAGTAAGGAAAGTGATTATTTTCTGCTTTTCTTCCATATAAAAGATTAACCACCTGAAAACAAATATTTTCAAAACTATTATTCAATGCATGGAAAAAAACAACAATTAAAGTGTGGCCTCAGGTTCAAATGTGGCTTGGGGAAAACAGCTGATAATCCTGTGAGCTGGAAAAATAAAACTGATAATTGGAAATTTGATAAGGGAATTCAAAAATGTAAGAATTTTTGTCAGTCCTGTGGTCCACTAGAATGGGGAAATAGATTTGTAGCTTTGAGACACTTCTTCCTTACTTTGAAAGAAAGGAAAAAATGTGACTCCTGGATAAAAAGAACAGGTTCTCTGGGAACACACTATCTTCTCCTACATAGGAACCCCATTCTCATAGTTGGTTTCTCCGCTGATGACCCTACACAAATTGTGAAGGTACAGAGATGCTCAGTGATGACATTTTACAGGGACAGAATGCTCAGGGGTCCCAGCTGCTACATAATCCTCCACTTTATGTTCTGGAGAATAAATAGGGCCAAGATACACCAATAGCAGACTAAGACTCAATGACTTGGTGTCTGATTATAGGCAGGACACAGTCCACACCACAGCTGATTGTCTCTTATTCCATCAAACTTTGCTCAGCATCTCAGGATTCCTAGTCTAGCACATTCCCATTTCCTGGCATTCTAGGTACCTCAGCACCATTCCTAGGGACCTTGAAGAGTCTGCGAGTCACAGCATGACTTAGACCCCAGAAAAGCCACTTGGTTCTCACATGCAAAGGAGACCACAGAGAGCTGGAGGTGTGGAAGATAAAATCCTATGAGGTTTGCAATGACTCCTCTTCCCAGACTCCTCTACCTAGAGCTAGTTCAAGGTCCTGATTTGTGATATCCGTTCTCTGCAACAACCTTTTTTAAAAGTAGAGATTTAACCCAAGGGCACTCTACCACTGAGCCAAGTCCACAGCATTTTTGAGTTTTTATTTTGAGACAGGGTCTCACCAAGTTGCTTAAGGCCTCTCTAAATTATTGAGACTTGCAATTCTCCTGCCTCAGCCTTCCAAATCACTGGGGTTATAGGTGCCTGCTACCACATCTGACTCTGCAACCACTTTTAAAACCAAGTGTGTGAATTTGCAGAAAAACCATTGTTCCAACAACTGGTTGTCCAATAATTCAATTCTGATACCACTTAATACAAATGACACAATTTTCAGGTTCACTTCTATAGAATTTCACTAACTTGAGGTACCAGTTGCAAGCCGCAGAATAACATCTATATGATCGGTTTCCTAAAAATTCGTGGTCCTTACAACCACATACTCTTGTGACATAATTTGATAGAACTACTCATGGAACAAAGGAACACACTTTGTTTATGTATACCAGCTTCTTGTAAAATATGTAACTTGAAGCCGGGCGCGGTGGCTCACGCTTGTAATCCCAACACTTGGGAGGCTGAGACAGGAGAATCGCGAGTTCAAAGCCAACCTCAGCAACAGCGAGGTGCTAAGCAACTCAGTGAGATCCTGTCTCTACATAAAACACAAAATAGGGCTGGGGATGTGGCTCAGTAGTCGAGTACCCCTGAGTTCAATCTCTGGTACCAAAAAAAAAAAAATGTAACTTGAGAAGGTGACAATTGAAGACATGTATAGAGCATGGAAAATGTCAGAGGAAGATGGGGCAAGTAGGCAATCCTAGGAAGTAGTTGGTTGAAGATATTTTCTCCAATTTTTGTGTTCTGCTATAGCAGCAAATAGCCCTCTTCCCATCATGACTTACATGATCCTCCCTATTTTAACTATGGTGATTCAGACATGCACTTTTCCTACTCCCATGTTTTTCCATCAAAAACAATTAGTTGGGCTGGGGATATAGCTCAGTTGGTACAGTGCTTGCCTCATATGCACAAGGCCCTGGGTTCAATCCCCAGCACTACAATAAAAAAAAATAGTTGAACATTTTTATGTTCAGTGATCAGAACACAATTAATTAAGCTAAGTTTGGTTAACCAAACTTAGCTTAAGTTTCTCCCCTATGTACAAACTTTTGAACACTGAGCCATCTCATGTCAGCGTAAACATACCTACACACCATTTTTCTAAAAACTCCTATGTGTAGGGTGGCTCAGGGTAAAAAATTCTTTCATTTTGAATTTTTATTTATTTTTGTGGTACTGGGGCAGTCTACTAATGAAATACATCCCTGGCTCTTTCAATTTGTTGTTCTTGCCTTTGAGACAGAGTCTCACGAAGTTGCTCACACTAACCTTGAACTTGTGAACTTTCTGTCTCAACCTCCAAGTCGTTGTGACTCCTGGCATGTGCTAGTATGCCCAATCGATCTGAATGTTCTACCCTTCATTTATCCATTCCTCTTTCACCTTCTTTACATTTGATTTGCTCTTCCCTATGAAAGCGAGCCCTTCACAGCCTAACCTTGGAGATGCATCCAGATCTTATATTTGGTGCTTTCCCACTATTGCCCTGTTACTTAGGAAAAAATTCACTATTACCCATATCTGAATTTGTCTTACCTAACAGTCCAAAAATAGCCCCACAACAGCCAAAATTATACCCACAGATAGATCATCGCTCTCTCCATTATATCCAAATTACAAACATCTCTGCCTATTGATCCCTAGTTTTATAATGCCCTGTACCTTCTCTAAGATTAAGAGCCTCTTTCATGACTAGTGGTAGCAGAGGGTGACATCTCTAGGGAGACTCTTTATTAAAGAACTAACTGAGCCATTAATGATGTTCTTTTACAAGCTCAAAAATTGACCTTAGTTTGCATATGATTTTTTTCCTGAAATTTGCTTGTATCTATCCTCTTAGGAATAATTTTTCTATCTTTCAAATACTACTGATATAATACATTACATAGATAATGTGAAAGTGAGACCAAAATGGGACGTGCTCCAACCCCCATCTTACTTGCTTAAATACTGAATGACCACCCCTACCATGAGACACTGCACTATGCCTTCCTATCTGCATACAGTGAGTTTTCCCTTGGAGGCTCCTGCACGAATACACTGGGGTGGTTTTCCTAATTCTGTGGGATAATTTATTCTTCATTTACAATTCTGAGAACTTATCATCTTTCCTCCCCACCTGGAAGAGGATAACGATCATTTCTGTCTTTCTCTTTAATTCCAGAAGCTACATTATTGATTGACCAATAATATGTTTCTAGGAAGCTGACCTTGGGTCACCTTCATGCAATTCTGAAACCTAGGGCCAGTCAAAGACATGGCAGAAACTGAAGATACATCACACTCTAAAGTTTCCTAAGGTGGCCCTAAATTTGCCATCTATTCTTTCAGAAGACAAATAGACAAAAGGTTCAAAGATGTTTTATTTTGGTACCAGGGATTGAACCCAGGAGTGCTTAACCACTGATCAATATTCCCCCAGCCCATTTTTATTTTTTATTCTCAAACTTGTGATCCTCCTGTCTCAGCCTCCTGAGCTGCTAGGATAACAGATACACGTCACCACACCTGGCATTAGGGAAAAACATTTTTTTATAGTAGGGTGTCAGGTGATAATCCTGTTTTCCTCTCATGTGAAAGTACACACAAAACTCTTAAAATTACATCCAAAACTCAGAGAAAAAAAATGAATTAAAATGCGTTGTTATTTGAAATGTACCAAAGGGAAACATACTACAGAATATAGTGAATTGGGTGAGTAAAGATAACATTTAAGAAAACTGTACTTACCATACATCTGGAAAACACACTAAAAAATTTGTGACGTCTAGGGAGGAAAGAAAGACTGAAAACCCCACGGGCCACAGCTATTCCCAAATATGAATTATTTACATCTGTCAAAATTCTCCTGTCATGACCCTCTCTTTAACATCTACTCTGAAGTTATACGAGCAAGGAGGTACAGAGAGGGCTTTAGGATAGGCTGAGATCATCAATCTGGCACAGAACAAAAAATGTAGAATCCTGACTGTCAGTCCCCATTATGAGGGCCAGCAGCTTGGGAGGCTGACTAAGGAGGATCACAAATTCAAAGATAGCCTCAGCTTCAGTACACTAGCAAGGCCCTAAGCAACCTAGCGAGACACTGTCTCAAAATAGAAAGGACTGGGATTTTGCCCAGTTGTTGAGTACCACTGGATTTAATCTTTGATACCAAAAGAGAAGAAGGAAAAATGATGAAGAAGAAAATGTATATGTACAGTTTTATAACACTGCTTCCAAAATCAGTTGAGAAAGAAGAAAAATGTGCATTCATGTTGCCTTTTATGTTTATATCTACTTTTACTGGTGCCCTGTGTTTTCTTGCTCTATATTTCTTGGAGCACTTACAGTGACTATGAATTATTTGCTTTCTGCTGTTGGTGTGTTTGGCAATTTTGAAAACTTTACATACAGAAAATACTTTGAATACTTTTGCACTCTTCACTCTGTCATGATGGAAGTCCCTCTAAGAATTGTATAATTTTCAATGTTGTATGCTGAATGACATATGGACCTAGTACAGTGACACATTAACTAGTAAACAAAACATAAATAGGGTGTAGCTCAGTGGTACAGCATTTACCTATCATGCATGAGGCCCTGAGGTTTATTTTTAATGTGTATTTCTACATACATATGCACACACAAACACACAAAGAAATACAATTGACAGGATCCCCCAATGGGGTCACATAATTATCTGTGAGCTTTGTGTGCTTTCCAGATGCTACAATGACCTATGTAATGACAATTTATTTTTTAAATTCTGAAATTATCATTATAATTTTCATTAAGTAGCTAAAATGAATGCAAATGCTAAAAAACATGTCTGAAGATAATTTGTAAGATTGTTAATATGTTATAAAACTGGCAGGGAGGTAAAAATATGACAATGATATATCATGTACATAATTTAGTAGTAGATTATATTGAGAAATTACAAAAAATGTATTAGTGATATTTTTGTTACAGTATTATTAGATAGGTTCTTTTGGAAAGATTTTCTTTCCTATGTGCCACATAATCCTAAGTTTAAACTGTTTTTGAAAATATTTTTTTAGTTGTCGATGGATCTTTTATTTATTTATATGTGGTGCCGAGGATTCAACCCAGTGCCTCAGACATGCTAGGCAAGAGTTCTACCACTGAGCTACAACCCAGCCCACCTAAGTTTAAATTTTTAATGTCATCAATTATAGCCTTAGAAACCATCTAAACAGCAGGAATTATTATTTGTTATACTAACTGTTCTAAGTTATACTTGATATTTTGCTCTAAGCTTTGTAAAGTTATAGGAAAGGGAGTTCAAAGTACGGCTTCAATGTCACTGAACACTGCACAATAAGAAATGGAGAGATCCATTAATAAATACCCCTGGTGACACCTCTCAGACAAGTTAGAAATGGAAAACAGTCTTGCATATGTGGACAGAGTCAAATTAAGTATTTACTCTCAATTTTTTACCTACACATGAAAATTCACCTTAGTGAGCATTCAAGCAGAAAGTTACCACCTTATTCACATTGGTCACAAGCCCAGGAACACATCCTTTGTTGGCTTTTCCATTCCCTCTCATTTTTCCTAACATTGCACACTTCATTTTTGATGACCTTGAAAATATCCACTTTGCAAACTCTATGTTATTTCTCACTCAGGGAAAGAACAAAACTAAGACAGCAAGAGACACAAGGAAGCTACAGTACCCCTTAACTTGACCATCTCAAAGGCATGGGTGGAAATCTCAAAGAACTGCAGTACTCGCAATTCAGAAACAAAAGATAAATCAGATACAAACACACGCATTCTCAAAAGAGATGAAAAAACCATGAGCCAGCAAATTCCCTCTTCTGCATCAAGTAGAGGACAGAAGCAAGGAAGAAATCTACCAATCTCCCAAAAGAAAAACAAGTCTGATCAGGAAATTTCTGTCAGCATCAGCCCTCCTCTTTTGTAAATCAGGTTTGCTCACCGCAAATAATAAAATATATTCCCCTTAGTTTTAGAGAAAAGTATTTCCTAAGGAATAAGTAATGAGGAGTTGTTTACAGTATAGAGGGAATGCTTCCTCAGGTCACACCACATAGGTCACATTCTGTGAAAGCAGTAGCTAAGGAAAAAAAAATCAAAACACATCAACAATTCATATTGAAGAATTTGCCTGACCAAGATATTGCTGTAATTGACAATAAGGTATTCACCTTTCAATTATGATTTCCAAATATGTGCACAACCCAGACAACCACTACTTATGTGTGACACCTGCCACTTTAGCATGATTCAGTTTGGTCACATAGTCAATTTAACTTGGAAAAAAACCCAACTGGATTCCAATTGCTACTGAAGGAAATAATCGCAAATATAACAGCTTAACATAATATAAACTTATTCTTTTATATTTATGGATATTTTCATTATTACAATACAGGACTAATGTCAAATTTTAACAAAGCTACACTCTGTTCAGAGGCTCTAGAAGAGAATTATTCCAGCTTCTGGTGGCTGCTAGTATTCCTTGTCTTGTGGTCACAAATACTTTACTTCTTTTTATGTTGATGCAGCCTTCAAAAACATGAAGATGGATAAACTATCTTTTTATAAGACATGGTGGTATCCCAACAGCTTACAACCTTCAAACTGCACAGGATCTGGGCACCACAGCACCCTAGATGGCAGATCCTCCAATGCGCTTATCCTTTCACACAGTATTTGACAGAATTACAGAAAAGGAAATTTGATGTGTGGGAGAATGAAGAAAGAGAGGAGACCCCTGAGCTGGCAAAATAGAGCCGGACAGGTTGAAGAACCACAAGAGTGAGTGAAATGGATGAACAGTGGCATCAGACACTGTCTCCAAAATCCTCAAGAGACAAAATTCATAGATCACTAAATATAAATAATCTCACTGAAATGAGTCAAAACCACATGCAGAGCAGAGGGCAGAACCATGTCCAGAGAGCAGGTCTTACCTCTTTTTGCCTGGAACCCTGGAAACTTTCCCAATCCCATGGAGCCTCAGTTTATCCCAATTAATACTCTAGTCATCCTTTGTGCATGTCCTTGGCCATCCTGCTATAATACATGTGCATGGTGCTTATTTAAATACTGTGAGGGGGGAATCTACATATATCCATTATCTCTGTTACTAAATATGTAAGATATTTCCCTGTAAGTTCCTATGGATTCATATCTCTGAAGACCACTTTTTTCATTTTAGATCAATGTATGCACAGTAATCAAAGATAAAACATGAAGTTGGAGGAAATATTTGCGAACTACATATGGTAGCCAAAGGTTTATATTGCAGAACGAGGTGTTAAATTCATGAGGAAAAAAACATACTAAAATAGTAAAGCACATTCAAAGTATTTCTAAATGCACTTCACAAAGGAGAAAATATTCAACTGTCACATAAATATACAAATAGGAGTATAAATCAATACTACTAAGACAAGTTAACACTAAAGCTAATACACTATTGCATACACATCAGGAAGGAAAAGATGAAATAAAAAGGCAAAAGATCTAATAAAAATGACTAAAAAATTACAAACATGTTAAGTGCTTGGAATTGTCAAACACTTCTGTTGGCCATGCAAAATTTTAGAACCACTTTGAAAACTGGTTTGGTACTGCCTACTTGGGCATGTCTCATGAGCCATCAGTTCTACTCTTCACCAGAACAGAAATGCACCAAAATATTTTCAGAATGTTCCAACAGGCTGCTGCCACTGCTGTTTCACCACCAACTAGGACTGCATCTGCCACCATCTTCCACAGTCCAGGCCCCCTAAATCAGGACCCTGGTCCCTGAGATTCCCATAAGCCTGTGCCCAGTCCTACAACAATGTCAGAGAAATGGACAGAGAAAGTGGCATAGTTGAGAGTCAAGAACCAGACAAAGGAGAACATGGATGAAAAGGCAAACTGGAAAGAGCAGAAGAGAAGGTGTTGGAGGAGTAGGAGAAAGGATCTGAGGAAGAAGAAACTGGTGAGGAGGTACAAGACGCAGAAGATGAGAAAAAGGAGAGTGGAGGACATGAAATGTTATGACAGCGTGACATTTATGCCACTGGCCCAACGTTTGGAAATTCCTAAGATCAGGAGTTGATGGTGTAATCAGACAAGTGTAGCCACACACTGGGCTCCCCGCCACACACCAGAGATGCCACGCTTTTTTTCCCCTCCCAATTCTTGTCATTTCTTTCTTTCCAGGCACTGCTCATCCAACTTAAATTTGCTGTTGCTCCACTTTCTGACCTGTTCAATCTCAGCACCCCAGCTGGTCTCCAGTAACCCGTATCCACTCTTTGTTTTCTTCAACCCTTCCCACCAATTCTTATCCTCAGGTAGCCTCTGTTAACTACTCTCCTGAGAATCTCCACACCATACTTCAGACTGCTTCTTGTCTAGAAGGACGGAGCACAGAGATTCATATGAGCTAGACACTCTACAACATTTAGACACGACAGCTGTGGATGCCAGGAAAAGATGAGGGTAGCATGAGGACACATCATCTTGTCAAGTCTACAGGATGACTGAAGACAAAGAGAGGACAGGAACACGCATTGTTTTACAAAGATCTAAATGATTCTTTTCTGTTTTCCTGTTATATGAAATGCTCACAAACAGGAAACAAAAAAATTTCCATAAACAGTGCCATCCAGTGTTGGAAGAAAAAAGTTACAAAATACTGTGCCTATTTGAAATGTAACACAAGGAATAGTTTATTATGTTGTGAAGAAGTTAAAGTTGGCATTGGGAATGTGGACACAGAGATGAAAATTTAGGAATGCATTCCAAGACCTCAAAAAAAAAAA
>PVHX01025388.1:0-22452 GCA_004024805.1 Geosciurus inauris | reverse complement strand
AGCCGGGCGCGGTGGCTCACGCTTGTAATCCCAGCACTTAGGGAGGCTGAGACAGGAGAATCGTGAGTTCAAAGCCAGCCTCAGCAATGGCGAGGCACTAAGCAACTCAGTGAGACCCTGTCTCTACATAAAACACAAAATAGGGCTGGTGATGTGGCTCAGGGGTCGAGTGCCCCTGAGTTCAATCCCCGGTACCAAAAAAAAAAAAAAAAAAGGGCTGGGTCAAGCCAGGTGCGGTGGCGCAAGCCTGTAATCCCAGCACTTAGGGAGGCTGAGACAGGAGAATCTCGAGTTAAAGCCAGCCTCAGCAACCACGAGGCACTAAGCAACTCAGTGAGACCCTGTCTCTACATAAAACACAAAATAGGGCTGGGGATGTGGCTCAGTAGTCGAGTGCCCCTGAGTTCAATCTCTAGTATCAAAAAAAAAGGGCTGGGGGTGTAGCTCAGTGGTAGAGCACTTGCTTAGCATGCACAAGGCCCTGAGTTCAATCCCCAAAACCTCCCCCAAAAAGTCAAGTTCTCTTTTGTGATTCTTGGTAATAGAAATTAAGGTTCTGGTTACACTGGAGGAGAGTGATTACAAGGAGCAACAAGGGGAAATTTTTGAAACTATTTCTTTTTTCTTTCTTTCTCTCTCTCTCTCTTTTTTTAGTGGTACTAGGGATTTAACTCAAGGCTGCTCTACCACTGAGCTACATCCCCAGCCCTTTTCATTTTTATTTTGAGACACGGTCTTACTAAGTTTGCCCAGGCTATCTTTGAATTTGTGATCTTCCTGCCTCAACCTCCAAAATTACTGGAATTACACATATGTGCCACCACACCCAGCCTGTTTTTTAAATTATAACATTTGATTGAAACATACCATTCATACAGGACAGTGAACAAATCATGAATGTGCAGCTCGATGAATTTCCACAAGATAAGCACACTCATACAACCAACACTCAGATCAAGAAACAATGTACCTGGGGCTGGATTATAGCTCAATGGTACAGTGCTTGCCTAGTGTGTGTGAGGCACTGGGTTTGACTCTCGGCACCATATATAAATAAATAAAACAAATGTCCCTGGTCAACTAAAAAAATTTAAAAAGAAAAGAAACAATATAACTGAACTGGTAGCATCTGTCTGTAATCCTAGCAACTTGGGAGACTGAGGCAGGAAGATTGCAAGTTTGAGGCTAGTCTGGGCAATTTAGTAACACTCTGTCTCACATAAAAAAAAAAAAAAAGGGATGGGGATGTAGCTCAGTGGTGAAGCACTTCTGGGTTCAATTCCAAGTAACAAAAAAGTAAAAAATAAAAAGATAAACATGTCTAGGGGTTAAACACAGTGGTAAAGTGCTTTCCTGGCATGGGTCAGGAGATAGGTTTAGTCCCCAGCACTATAAAAAGCAAACAAAACATCAAAAACAAAACAATACAAAAGAAAAGCAAAAAACTAATGTCATATACAAACAAAATAAAACAATGACAACAGAAAAACAGGGCTGGGGTTATAGCTTAGT
This sequence comes from Geosciurus inauris, assembly GCA_004024805.1. Taxonomy (NCBI): domain Eukaryota; kingdom Metazoa; phylum Chordata; class Mammalia; order Rodentia; family Sciuridae; genus Geosciurus; species Geosciurus inauris. The sequence continues at coordinate 20,940 of PVHX01025388.1, read as the reverse complement.
GGTAGAAAATGAGTTTAGCATGCCCTAGGCACTGGGTTCCATTCCCAGAACAACAGAACACCACTACAAATCCTTCTCTTCATGCCACTTTCCCCTCCCGCTATACTCTCCCTTCACAGCAAAAATCCTCAAAAAAAATTGTCTCTAGGGCTAGGGACATAGCTCAGTGATAGAGTATATACATGATGGAGGAGGCCTAGGTTCACATACACCCACAAAATTGTCTCTTATCTCATTTTCTCTTGAACCAACTCCAGTCAGACATTACTTTCCCTGTTTCATAAGAAATAGCTTCTGAAGCCGGGCGCAGTGGCACACGCCTGTAATCCCAGCATTTTGGGAGACTGAGACAGGAGAATCGAGAGTTCAAAGCCAGCCTCAGCAATGGCGAGGCGCTAAGCAACTCAGTGAGACCCTGTCTCTACATAAAACACAAAATAGGGCTGGGGATGTGGCTCAGTGGTTGAGTGCCCCTGAGTACAATCCCTGGGACCCTCCAAAAAATAAAAAAAATAAATAAAAGGGCTGGAGATGTGGCTCAGTGGTTTAGTGCCCCTGGGTTCCATCCTCATACCAAAAAAAGGAAAAAAAAAACAAAAAAGAAAGAAAAGAAAAGAAAGGACCTCTGTGCAGCCATCATTCCACCTCCCTCTTCCCCATGGACTGTCATAGTATTGGGGTGGTGAGGCAGGTCCCTGGGGTCCCTTTTCCCTTCTGAGAAGTTTGAGGACTTTTTCTCCTGTTCTTCCTCCAAAGGACCCATGCAAACCACCAGAGGGCACTGTTTTCTCAGGAGAATATTGTTTGGAAAAAATATTCTGCACTGACAGAAAAGGCAGCTGTAATTAGGACACCGGCTGAAGGCTTAGCACTGTATGAGAAACCAAATGCACTCCAATTTCTGGGAATCTGTTTACAGAACCTTTTGCAGAGTTCAAAATGTTCAGGGTCAGGAGCCCCACACCTGTGTTGTTGGTTTCTGTTGGCCATTTATCTTCTGTGGCAGCCTTTTGACCACTGTTGGTCTCAGTTGGAAATGGAGAAATGGCTGCTGGCCAGCCCTTCAGAGGCCTTCACAGGGCAGAGCAAAGCATGTGATATAAGTGATTTTCAGAAGTTTGAAATAAAGTGTACTAGAGAAATGTGAGGGGTTTTGCTGACCCTCACTGTCCCCCAGTCTACCACATACTTGTTTTTTTTTTTTTTTTTGTGGTACTAGAATTGAATGCAGGGCCCTGTGCATGCGAGGCAAGCGCTCTACCCAACTGAACTATATCCCCAGCCCCTACACATACTTCTTTTTAACAGTTTGGAGGGTGTAACATCACACTCCTGTAACCTATTGCAAGTGAGTATCCAGCACTGGACATTTTGGGAGGTGATTTCCCGGAAAGTAGAGGTAATGAGGTCTGACTCAGGTCAGAGGCCGTGGACAGCGAATGGGCAGTAGGGAGGTTCTGGGACAGGGGAAGGACTGCATTTCAAAGGGCTTAGTTTTCTTGTAGTTTCTTGGGGTCCTCCCCCTGGAAGTCAGAGGTGCTGGGTAGCAACTGAGCCCTCCTTACAGCTTATATGTGGGTATCCTGCCCCACCCCTCTGGCCCACAAAGGTGCTCAGAGGAGGAAACAATGTGCTAGGACCTGTGGTGTCATCTTCCTGTTCCTGCCTTTCTCAATCCATGGGCTTCTGGTGGATGACATTGTTCCTGAGGCTCCCTCTTGTTCTGGCTGAGGTAAAGCCTCTTGCTCCATCTGCCCGCAGCTGGTTGGCAAATGACCACCTTAAGCAAGGTGCTCTGTGGATATGGTATAGGAGGATGACGGGATGGGGGTTGGGGTCCTGTTTTCCACCCCTCCACCCCCCATACCTCTTTGTAACTCTAAGGAATGGCTGTCCCAGAGGGAACTGGGGCTGAGCCCATTCAAATTCTTGGAAGTTCAGACTCCAAGGCATGCCCCAGGCCTTCTAGGATGTTTGTGTGCTGTGCAGAAAAGGGTGTGGATTTGAGGAAATCAATTAGAGTGAAACAGTTTCCTTTTCTGTATCACTACTTAGAGTCTTTTAAAAGTTGTGTATTGTGTGGGTGTGGGGTGGGGTAGTGGTGGTGGTACAAGCTTGTAATCCTGTTGCTTTGAGAGAGTGAGGCCTGGGAATCACAAGTTCAAGACCAGCCAGAGCAATTTATCAAGACCTTGTCTCAAAATGAAAAATAAAAAGGGCTGGGTTCAATCCCCACTCTCTGGAACAAACAAATTGTGAATTGTGAGGCTCCAAGGAACAGCAGGGAACTTTCATATACTTCCTTGAGTGAAGAACCCTTTTAAAGCCAGGCGCTGTGGTGCACGCCTGTAATCCCAGCACTTTGGGAGGCTGAGACAGGAGAATTGCGAGTTCAAAGCCAGCCTCAGCAAGAGCGAGGCACTAAGCAGCTCAGTGAGACCCTGTCTCTACATAAAACACAAAATAGGGCTGGGGATGTGGCTCAGTGGTTGAGAACCCCTGAGTTCAATACCTGGTACCAAAAAAAAAAAACCCTTTTTTTTTTTTTTTCTTTTTTGTGGTAGGTTCTGGCTCATTTGCTGAGAGTCTCACTTTCTTGCTGAGGCTGGCCTTGAACTTGAGATCCTTTTGTTCCAGCTTCCTGAGTCGCTGGGGTTACAGTTGTGCACCACATCCAGCTTCACAAAGAGTCTTGCCTATTATTCTATAGAACACTGAGAAGTACCCACTGAATCTAACACAGCCCATGTTCATTTTATAGAGGAGGAAAGGAGACAGACAGTCTAGTTTGTTGGTCTTCTGAGTGCAGCCTGGACCTCCCTTTCTTCTGTGTACTTAGAACCTCCACCAGGTGGCAGAGGGGATGTTGCAGGGCAGCCTGGGGGATCTCAGACATTTGAGGAGAACTACATTGGGTTTAGAACTGAGCAGGGGCTAGTGTGAGCACCTTCTAGGGCAACCTTCCACCTTAAGCTTGGAGCCCAGCTTTCACCAGGAAAGCAGTGTCCTCTTGCTGGGTCCTCTCAGCAGTTACTCTCAGGGGTCAGTCTGGGCATGAGCTCCAATGAAGCTCAGCTTTACTATCCTCCAGTGAATGGATCAGACGGGTTGCCTTGTAGTTATTCCAGTGAACAAAGTTGATGAGCTTCTCTGTTTTGTTCTTTTTTTTTTTTTTGTACTAAGGATTGAACCCAGGGTGCTCTACCACTGAACTATACCCCTAGTCCTTTCTTTAATTCCTTTGTTTTTAAATTTAATTTAATTTAATTTAATTTAGCACTGAGAATTGAACCAGGGGCACATGACCACTGAGCCACATCCCCACCCTATTTTGTGTTTTATTTAGAGACAGGGTCTCACTGAGTTGCTTAGTGCCTTGCCGTTGCTGAGGCTGGCTTTGAACCACAATCCTCCTGTCTCATCCTCCTGAGCCACTGGGATTACAGGTGTGCACACTGTGCCTGGCTAATTCTTTATTTTGAGACAGTTTTGCTGAGCTCAAACTTGAGATCCTCCTGCCTTAGCCTACTGAGTCACTAGGATTACAATGACTGAATTTATTCTATCATGCCTTTATGAGCTGGCTTTATGAGCTTTTCTGGTTATACCTGAGCCTCTTTCTCGCTAGGCTATCTGGGCTGAGAGCAGATGGATGCTCTGAGTTAGGACTGAGTGACTACTCTGAGCAGAGTACTTGTCTAGGTTCTATCAAGAGGTCCTAGGTTTAACGGTGATTCAGACTAACCTGCAGCAGCCGAGCGCGGTGGTGTACACCTGTAATCCCAGCACTTTGGGAGGCTGAGACAGGAGAATCGTGAGTTCAAAGCCAGCCTCAGCAATGGCAAGGTGCTAAGCAACTCAGTGAGACCCTGTCTCTACATAAAACAAAATAGGGCTGGGGATGTGGCTCAGTGGTTGAGTACCCTTGAGTTCCATCCCTGGTACACCCCCCCCCCCAAAAAAAAAACAATAATTGCAACAGATTAACCTGCAGACTATAAACCAAGGGTAGCACATGTGCTTTCTTGACCTGTAGGCCTCCAGAGAATAGACAGCTATTTGAAGATTTACCTCCTTTACTCAGACCAGCTATTCCTAGAAGTAGTTTAGTTTCTGGGGCCTGTGGTCCTGCCCCTTTCCCAAACCACCCAGGTTGTCCCACTCCAAAGAGTAATGAGCATTTCCTTTTGGTGAATCAAGACTGAGAGGGATGGCCCAGGCCTGTGGATTGGACCGTGCAAGCTCCTTACACATGCTGCAGGCAGCTCTTGGATGCAGGTCTAGAGACAAAACAGCCAGTAGGCTGGCTGGCCCTCTGACTCTGGGGCTGCCCTGCTGGGATCCTCAGAATAAGCTGGCCTCCGCTGTGATGGAATTCTTGCCCTGGCCCTTGCTAGCTTCAATGAGATCTTTTAAGAGCTGCCAGCTTCTTTCAGTGGAGTCTATGGTTGGGTGGGTGAGTTGGACTGAACGGGCGTGGTAAACAGAACCTGAGTGGGCAAGGGTGTGAGGCAAGAAGATGCAGCCGGTCCAAGTGAAGGGAAAACTACCACCAGGACGGGTGGGTGTCTTGGAGCCTCTGTCCTGCTAGCTCCTGGGTGTGGGTGCCAAGGACACCAGGCAGGAGTCTGAGATCCTCGGAAGGTCTAGCACTTGTGGAGTTTGCATATCCTAAGGTTCTTGCTGCCTAATTTCTTGGTAGGGTCTGACCTTGCCCAGGGGAGGGCCAAGCAGGCACGTGGATCCAAGGTTCTCCATCTGTCTTTACAGGTTGGTGGGGAGGCCAGGAACAATCTCTGAGCTGGGGCCTTTCTCCTAACTCTTATGCCAGGACAGGGACCTGAATTTATACCAGATCCTACACTTACCCTTCTAGAGACAGTAAGTCCCAGAGAGGAACTGATGCGATCTCTGGAGGCCTATGGCTTTCAGGAAAACCTGGTAAGTGGAGACCTCACCCAAAGTGACCTCTTCCAAGGGCTCATCCTTTCCAGGCCTATGGCCTCTCCTCTCTCCTTTCTCCCCTGCTCCTGGTAATGAGTCAGCCAGCTGGGCAGCTCCCTCTTCTTGCCTTGGGATCTCATCACAGGGACAAGGGCATCTGAAAGGTGAAGGGCCAGCCTGGACCAGCAAGTTACCTTTAAAGCTGGAAGCTGACAATATTTGTCCAGGGCACAAGGGGGCCTTGATCAGACTGGGGAAATTACAGAGAAACCAGGACTAGGAAAAAGGAGGGTACGTGGTGCTCATCTCAACTTGATGGTTCTCTGCTGGGTGGAGGTAGGATGTTGGGTGGGAGGAAAGAAGGCATTAATTTTTGTTTTTTTCTGAAAAAGTAAAGCTTAATCAAAAAGTCATATACACAAAACAACTTCTGATTCACTTCAAGCTCTCCCGCTGGGTCTTTCACAGGCATGTCAGTTTCCCATTGAGTTCAGACTAGCTAAGGATGCACCAACAGTGGGCAGAAAGCCAGTTCCTGCTTACCAGGTGAACAACAGCAACTTCCACTTGGTCTTGAACAAGGTCCATGACCAGAGTGACCAACCAAGCAGCAGCCTGGCATCCCTTGAGGTTCAGAAGGCCAGTTTCTTCATCAGCAGATAAACCCTGGAATCCACCTCAGATCCAAGCAGGTTATTGACATCCCCCTGCAGCCTCATGAGCAGGCTGCCATAGGACAGGTAGGCAGAGAGGCTTGTTGCTGCTTCAATGGAAGTTTCATCTCCCTCAGTCCCGTACCTTCCCCTACATTACATACTCAAACTGGACAGCCCAGGGAAGGCCTGTCATCTGTGGTTGTATTCACCATCATCTAAGGTACCATCTTCATACAAGGGACTAGCTATGACCAACTGGAACTTGTCAACCAAGTCTACAGGGTAAATATGAATATTAACATCTAAAATGAGGTCCATCTTGAAAGATTCACCCTCACAATTCAACAGAGATACTCCGTCAAACTTTTTACCTCCAGGTCAATGTCTTTCACATCGAAAAATATCCTCAGCGGGGCGCGGTGGCGCAAGCCTGTAATCCCAGCACTTAGGGAGGCTGAGACAGGAGAATTGCGAGTTCAAAGCCAGCCTCAGCAACGGCGAGGCACAGAGCAACTCAGTGAGACCCTGTCTCTACATAAAACACAAAATAGGGCTGGGGATGTGGCTCAGTGGTCGAGTGCCCCTGAGTTCAAACTCCAGTACACCCCCCCCCAAAAAAAAAAAGAAAAAGAAAAACATCCTCAAACAGGACACCCGCCATCGTGAGGGGGCCACGACAGCAGCAGAGGTGTGGAGCACGCCGCGGTGATTGGGGATTCGCTCATGATTTCGTGTGGAGGAAAGGAGACAAGGGAGAAAGCTCAGGCTGAACAGCGCCAACACCGGAGCAGAATGACGCATGCGCACAGACTTGCAGCAACCAGGAGGCATCAATTTTACCTATTTCTTTCTTTCTTTCTTTCTTTCTTTTTTGGTACTGGGGATTGAACTCAGGGGCACTAGACCACTGAGCCACATCCCCAGCCCTATTTTGTGTTTTATTTAGAGACAGGGTCTCACTGAGTTGCTTAGTGCCTCGCCATTGCTGAGGCTGGCTTTGAACTCTCGATTCTCCTGTCTCAGCCTCCCTAAGTGCTGGGATTACAGGCATGAGCCACCGCGCCCGGCTAATTTACCTGTTTCTTTTTCTTTTCTTTTCTTTTTTTTTTTTGCAGTACTGTAACAGAATTTCACTTGATGCTTTGACTATATCCCTGGTGGCTTTGAAACTTACATGTTTTTTTTTTCTTTTTCCCAATCTTCCTTTCCTTAAACTTCTGCTCCCTGATCTTTTTTTCCCTGATCTTCTTCCTGATCTCATTTTCTCTGAATCACCTCTATAAAAGCCCCCTGTTCCTGTGGATAGGCAGAATCACAGCCTTTGGGACAGGAGTCCCCCATGTTTCTCCTTTGCCAGCAAAGCAATAAACCTTCTTTTTCCTTTTTCTCAAGACCTTGTCTTCCTTATTAGATTGGCATCAAGGGCAGGGACCGAGCTTTCTGTTACAGTGCTGGGTAGGTGGGGGCTTTCCTCCTGTCTGTGCATGGGTTGGGCCTGGGTGTGAGGACAGGTGTGTGCACACATGTGTGTGACTATGTGTTTGTGGTGGAAACCGTGTATGTGTATTTTTATGGTTTTACTCTGGCTGTGATTCCTTAGTGGCTTCAGCTGGAGAGACAAGTCAACACATCCCTGTATTGACCCTGAGAAACACTGTTACTGTTCCTGAAGTTGATGAAGGACTGGTGAGTCACCACCTTGGAGTTCTCCTATACTAGGAAGAGATTTCCCATGGAGGGGAGTGTCCTCTCTCTTTCTCTCTCTCTCTTTTGCAGTACTAGGGATTGAACTCAGGGGCACTACACCACTGAGCTATATTCTCAACTCCTTTTTTTTTTTTTTAGTTATAGATGGACACATCTTTATTTATTTTTATGTGGTGCTGAGAATTGAACCCAGTGCCTCACATGTGCGAGGCAAGTGCTCTGCCACTGAGCCACAACTCCAGCCCCCTTTTTAATTTTTTTTGTACTGGAGATTGAACTCAGGGTCACATGACCACTAAGCCACATCCCCAGCCCTATTTTGTGTTTTATGTAGAGACAGGGTCTCACTGAGTTGCTTAGTGCCCTGCTGTTGCTGAGGCTGGGTTTGAACTTGCAATTCTCCTGTCTCAGCCTCCCTAAGTGCTGGGATTACAGGCTTGCGCCACCGCGGCTCCCTTTTTAATTTTTAAAAAATGTTGAAACAGGTTCTGTTAAATTGCTGAGGCTGGCCTTGAATTTGCTCTTCTTCTGCCTCAGCCTCCCAAGTACCTGGGATTACAGACTTGTGCCACCACGCCCAGCCTGTGCAGCCTGCCCTCTTTTCTGTAGCCTTATCTCAGTGAGTTTGAAAATAGCCCTTAAGGGCTGTTCCAGGCACAAAGACAGAAGCCAGAGTCCTTCAACAACTTCTTGAAAGAGTTCCTGGGGCCATGGAGACCTACACCCATGACTGCCCATGGACATGTCGCCTCTGAACTCTAGCCACTTGCACCAGTGCATGCACATGGGGTTCTTGTGTTATCTGCTTCCTCAGGCTCAATGCACTCCTGTGAAGGGGTCATCACTGTGAGGAAACTTAGGCCAGAGAGGGGTGTTACCTAAGATCACAGAGGGAAGTCTTAGCAAGTCAGTTCTCTTTCAGCTGAGTTTGTGTGCTGGCTGCCCCCATCTACCTGGGATGAACACTATCCCACTGCACCCCGTCCTTCAATACCAGAACCCCACCCCAATCCTCTTCATCTTCAACCTCTGCTCATTTTCCATAGCCCATTTTATCAAAAGACTGAAATTCAGCTTTAATCGATATATTAGAAATCAAGGAGCTGGACTGCAGGTAACTGGCCAGGGCTAGGAGTTGCGGACTTTTCCTCATATGACTCTTGTCCACAGAAGTGGGTAGAAGGTTGCAATGTCCTTGCCAGCCTTATGTCCTTGCCAGTCCTGGGGCAGGACTGAGGGATGCCCATGAAAGCTCAACACCCTCATGGCCTTAGCCTACCCTCAAGGCCTCTGGGCTAGCCAGCTTGTTCCCTACCTGCCACAGGCTTCACTCTTTATGTCCAATTCATTGCCGCTCACAGAATCTGCTGTGACCTTCTGAACATCATACCTTGGCTCACAGTGTCCCTACATGCTGTGCTTTCACCCAGGCAATATCCTATCCCTCCCTTAGATTGCCTGTGCCCTCCCTGGTTGCTAGGCAGTGCTGCCTTCTCTGGTCTCCCATAGCCCCTGGGCATGGCCCTCCAGGTTTAAGATAGACATTATGTCTTTGTCCATATCCCTACTGAATGGTGAGCTCCTTGCCTCTGGATCACCTTTATGCCCACCACAGTATGTATGGCACAGGGCCTCAGAATGAAAAGGTATGGAGACCTTTTTTTGGAAGCACACACAGGCCAGGTTGACTGTGGCTTTCTGTGGGAAGTGGGTCTGGGCCTGGATTCACTTTTCATTGCATACCCTTTCCTATTATTTGGGGTTTTCACTAGCCTTCTTGTATATTCTTTTTTTTTTTTTTGGTACTGGAGATTGAACTCAGGGGTACTCGACCACTGAGCCACATCCCCAGCCCTATTTTGTGTTTTATGTAGAGATAGGGTCTCACTGAGTTGCTTAGCACCTCGCCCTTGCTGAGGCTGGCTTTGAACTCGAGATTCTCCTGTCTTAGCCTCCCTGCTGGGATTACAGTCTTGAGCCACCTCACTGGCTTGTATATTCTTTTTCATAACAATAAAGAAAAAATTTCATGCTGGGCCTGGTGGTGCACACCTATAATCCCAGCAACTCAGAAGCCTGAGGCAGGATGATCACAAGTTTGAGGCCAGCCTCAGCCACTTGGGAGACCCCAAGCAATTTAGTGAGAACTTGTCTCAGAATAAAAAACAAAAGGGCTGGAGATGTGGCTTAGTGGTTAAGTGCCCCTGGGTACAATCAATCCCCAGTAACCCTCCCAAATTTAAACAATCCCAGTATAACGAAAGTCCTTTTAACAATTTGCAAACCCTTCCCACACACTCACCCCAGAATTCATGTCAAATAACCTCCATCAATTGGGTGAGTGTTGTCTCCATCTTTTTCAAGACCATATGTGTGTGTGTGCATGCATATGTGCGCGCACATATTTATTTATTTATTTTTTGTGGGGCTGGATGTTGAGCCCTGGACCTCTGGCATGCTAGGCAAGTGTTCTACCACTAAGCTACATTCCCAGTCCTTTTTATTTTTTGAATTTTGAGACAGGATCTCATGAATTGCTCAGGATCTCACTAAATTGCCAAGGCTGGCCTTGAATTTATAATCCTTTTGCCTCAGCCTCCCAAGTCACTGGGGTCACCGGTGTGCATCACAGTGCCTGGCTATGATGCTTTATTTATTTATTTTTAAATTTTTTTTTTAGTTGTAGACGAACACAATGTTTTTATTTTATTGCTTTGTATGTGGTGCTGAGGATCGAACCCAGGGCCTCATGCATGCGAGGCAAGCGCTCTACCACTGAGCTACAACCCCAGCCCCATGATGCTTTATTTTTAAATGTGTTCTTCGCATGTTTTTGGTAGGAACACTTCTCAGACATATGAAAGAGGTTGAATGCTGAGTTTGGGGAGTTAATTTTTCTTATAGATTTGTCCTTTAAATATAGACAATTAATATATTCATATTTATTATATAATAAAAAATTTTAAAGGCTTGGGTTTTATCTCAGTGGTAGAATGCTCACCTAGCATGTCAAGGCCCCGGGTTTAATCCCTAGTACTGGGGAAGAAAGGCACTATAAATAAAAAGATTGTCTTAAGTATTATTGAGTCCTTTTCTGCTGTGCATCCATTTTAGTAACACTGTTTTTGTTTTTTTTTGTTTTGTTGTTTGTTTGTTTGTTTTGGTACTGGGGATTGAACTCAAGGGCACTTGACCACTGAGCCACATTTCCAGTCCTATTTTGTGTTTTATGTAGAGACAGGGTCTCACTGAGTTGCTTAGCACCTCGCCATTGCTGAGGCTGGTTTTGAACTCGCGATTCTCCTGTCTCAGCCTCCCTAAGTGCTAGGATTACACGCTTGAGCTACCGCGCCCGGCTTAATAACACTGTTTTTTTGCTGGGTGCAGTAGCACATGCCCGTCATCCCAGTAGCTTGGGAAGCTGAGGCAGAAGGATTGCAAATTCAAAGCCAACCTCAGGACCTGAGTGAGGCCCCCAGCAATTACTTAGCTATTTCAAAAATAAAAAATAAAAAAATAGGCTAGGGATGTGGCTCAATGGTTAAGTGCTCCCGTACTCAACTCCTGGTACAAACAAACAAACGAACACCCCACTAGTTTTCAAAATGACCAATTTACAGACTCTAACAAATGTGCTAATTAACCAAAAAGATCTTAAAACACTTTATAAAATTTTTTTATAAAATTCACAGCAAGTTGGAAGTTTAACTCAGTGATAGAACACTTGTTTAGCATGCATAAGGCCCAGGATTTGATTCTCAGTATGGAGAGGGGTGGTAGATAGAGGAATTAAAAAAAAAAAAAAAAGCAAGGAGGAAGAGTGGGGGCCTGGGTTGTAGGAGTTGGGAAGCCTTGTCTGGAGAAGATAGAGTGCAAGCTAAGCCACTTCAGTCCTGGCCTTCTCCAGGGCTTTTGCAACTGGGGGCAACAAAGCGAAGACACCAACCAGGTTCTGAGCTGGATTTTATTGGGTTGGGGCACAGCTGTCCACAGTGAATACTGTGGGATTGGTCTGAGATAGATGACTAAAAGAGGGGATGGTCAGCAGAACTGGCTTCAGGTTCTCAGAGACATCTCAGAAAGGAGTCTGTGTGTGCTTTCCTTTTGACTTCTTTTTAAACAACCAGTTACAGTACTTCTTGTGGAATTTTCTTATATTTCTACAGGTTCGCCTAGGCTGAAGAAAGGAATTTAGAAAGGGTTGCATTAGCCAGAGCTGAGGTCTACAGGCTGAGAATGTATGATAGACCTGCCCAAGGTCATGGCCTAATATCTTCTCTGTCCACAGGGGAGGAAAAAGTGTAAAGGGTACAGAGGAGACTGGCAGCATAGAGATTCTCCAGACTGGCCAGGAGGCCTGGAGATTTCTCAGCCCTGTTCTTGGCTTGCTGTATTATCAGAGGCATATCACTCAACCTCTGTGAACCCTGATTTCCTCTCCAAGCTCATGTCTCTCTTTCAGCTCTGATGTTTCTATTGTTCTAAGGCACTGTTCTCCAACATCTTAGTGCATCATAATCACCTGAAAAGTTCATTAAAACAGTTTTCTGAACAGGCATGGTATAGTGGCCCACATCACCAGGGGCTCAAGGGGCTGAGCCAGGAGGATCATAAGTTTGAAGCAAATAAGAAATAAAAAAAGGACTGGGAATGTAGCTTAGTAGTAAAGTACTGCTGGGTTCATTCTCTAGTACCAAAAAGCAAAAACAAACAGCCCCCTAGAGTTCCTGATTCAGTTAGTCTGGGGTGAGGCCTGAGAATTTTTTTCTTTTTATTTATTTATTTATTTATTTATTTATTTATTTATTTATTGGTATTGAGGATTGAACTCAGGGGCACTTGACCACTGAGCCACATCCCCAGGCCTATTTTGTGTTTTATGAAGAGTCAGGGTCTCACTGAGTTGCTTAGCGCCTCACCGTTGCTGAGGCTGGCTTAGAATTTGTAATTCTCTCGTCTCAGCCTCCCAAATTACAGGCGTGTGCCACTGCATCCAGCTTCTCTTTTTCTTTTTCTTTGTTTTTTGGTTCTGAAGTGCTTAACTACTAAGCCACATCCCCAGTCATTTTTTTTTTTTTTTAGTTGTAGATGGACACAATGTCTTTATTTTATTTGCTTTGTATGTGGTGCTGAGGATCGAACCCAGGGCCCCACGCATGCGAGGCAAGCGCTCTACCACTGAGCCACAATCCCAGCCCCCCAGTCATTTTAATTTTTTTATTTTGAGACAGGGTCTCACTAAGTTGTAGAGGCTGATCTTGAACTTGCAATCCTCCTACCTCAGCCTCCTGAGTTCCTGGAATTACAGGCATGCACCATCAGGCCTGGCTGAGAATTTCTTTCCTACCGAGTTCCCATAAGGGGATAATGCTGCTGTTTTGGGGTCCATAGTTTGAGAACCAGGTTCTAAAGCAATAACTCACTGGGTAACTATCAGATTACTTCTTTGAGGATCTTAGTTTTCTTTGCTGTAAAAGTATATGTGTGTGTGTGTATCCCTGTGTGAGTGCATGTGTGAAATTTGTAATTACAGTTCCACTTCTTTTTGATACAATTCACTAGGCACTTAATTCAGGGAAGGCCATCTGTATTGTCTGGCCCAAGAGTTCTTGACTCTGACTTCATGCCAGAATATTGGACTGGACTGTCGAGTTGTGGCCTGGGCTTACGAAGGTGATTGCAATGGACTGACAAGGATGGGAACCCTCTGTCCTGTAAAGGTCAGGGCTCAGGGTAGTGAACTGGCTTTCCCAGGCCACTAAGTAGAACAGTGGCTCAGCTAGGAGCCATGCTTTCTGAGGATTCCTTAGGACTAGGAAGTCTAGAAGTCCCACAAAAGGACTGTCCAGCAAGTGACAATCCAGTCTTTCAGCCCTCCCAGCCAAGTTCTAGCTTCTGCATCCTGCTCCTCTGCCTTCCACTCCTTTTCCAGGCATTGACTCACCTCTGCAGACTTCTGGGATTTGCAGGTGGCCACTATGCTGAAGTCTTTCTCATCAGCCTTGAAGTAGCCCCAGCAGATCTTCTCTTGCTGTGAGGAAGCAGAGCAAGTTCAGAACATGACAACTTACTCAGGGGGCCCCATGTAGCATAGAACCAAGGAATACTGGACTCCTGGTACAGATGTAGCTGAAGAACAGAGTCAGACATTTGCAGCCTTGAAATGGGCTTGGAGAATTGGAATTTGAGGACCTTATCCCATTGTCTTTGATGGGATACTGCTTAGGGATGAGGTTTTTTCCTCTTGTACTTTGTCTCTTTGAAGGTGAAAGTCAGTAACTGTGGTTCTGAAAATGTTTGATCTTGTCAAGCAAGGAGACACTAGGAATTGCCATCTGTCATAGTACCAATTTGTAAAGGATCCAGAGATCATCCTATCTGGATCACATCAGGTGAGGAAGTCAGGACCTGCCTGCATGGGAAGACCCTTGCCACCAGCCACCAGCTCCAAACTCAGGCTCCAAAAATGAGAACGGATTAGCTAACGTTATCCAGACAAGAATGACAGAGCAGGAGCTGGAGATGTGGCTCAGTGGTGGAGTGCTTGCCTAGCATGTGTGAGGCACTGTGTGAGGCATGTGCTTGTTGCTCAGCACCACATATAAATAGATTAAAGGTAAATCAACAACTAAAACCAATCAATCAATCAATAAGAAGAAAGAAAAAGAAAAGAATGACAGCAGAGACTGGAAGCCAGGTCCGCATTATCCACTTACTGCTGTTATTTCTACTTCCCATGTCACTTTCACCACAGTGGGGGAAAAACCTTCAGAAAAGTGCAGAGCACTTCCCAAGGAGATGGCTGCTATAATCTTCTGAGATGGAAACACCAAAGTCCAGAAAGGTGAGTTGGCCTTCCTGAACCCTCTCCCCCAGTCCATCAGGGTGGCAGAACCTCAGCTCAGCATGGATGAGCCCAGGGTGGGTCATGCCTTGTTCCTGCTTCTTTTTTTTTTTTGGTACCAGGGATTGAACTCAGGGATACTCTCCCACTGAGCTACATCCCCAGCCCTATTTTTCTGTTTTATTTAGAGACAGGGTCTCACTGAGTTGCTTAGTGTCTCGCCGTTGCTGAGGCTGGCTTTGAACTCACGATTCTCCTGTCTCAGCCTCCCAAAGTGCTGGGATTACAGGCATGCGCTCCCTTGCCCCCAGCTTGTCCCTGCTTCTTACCCATTCTGGTGGGGGCTGGATTTCCAGAATACCAAAGGCATATTCCTTATTTGCCCAGTTGTTGAATTTGTTGATGACTATATCCAGAACCTTGATGTGACTCTGGTTGGTGTCATTGGTCCAGGAGGTAGGTGCAACCAAAATCAGACCCAGGAGCAGCAGCAGCCCCACTCCTGTGGTGCTTTCCATATCACCTGGCTGCAGTCTGCCAGGTGCACTTTCTACTTGGTTTTATGTCTGGGGGGGCGGTGGCAAGAGGGCAGGGCGGGGCTTCTCTCCTGTCAGTTGACCTTCTTCATCACAGTCCATGCCTGGGCAATCCTAGTCTGATTGACAGGGTTGCAATGATTACTTAGCCTCTTGACTTTCCTTTAAGCTCCTTGTATCTTGCTGGAGTGGTGAGTGGGGAAGAGGGAACTGAATTTTAGCGGAGGGTCCTGACCCTCACCCTACTCCAAACCCCTGAGACTCTTTGCTGTCAGGGTGGACATCAGGTAATTCCCACTGCATATCCCCAGCTCAAGAATGGTACCAAAAGCAGGGCACGGTGGCTCACGCCTGTAATCCCAGCACTCTGGGAGGCTGAGGCAGGAGAATCATGAGTTCAAAGCCAGCCTCAGCAACGGCAAGGCACTAAGCAACTCAGTGAGACCCTGTCTCTACATAAAACACAAAATAGGGCTGAGGATGTGGCTCAGTGGTTGAGAATCCCTGAGTTCAATCCCCAATACCAAAAAAAAAAAAAAAAAAGAATGGTACCAAGAACCGGTGTGGTGGCACAGGCCTGTAATCCCGGTGGCCCGGGAGGCTGAGGCAGGAGGATGGCAGGTTTGAAGCCAGCTTTAGCTATTTAGCAAAACAATCTAGAGAAATTCTCTCTCAAAATTAAAAATAAAGCTGGGCGCGGAGGCGCACGCCTGTTATCCCAACACAACGGCAAGGCACTAAGCAACTCAATCAGACCCTGTCTCTACATAAAATGCAAAATAGGGCTGGGAGTGTGGGCTGAAGGGAGTGCACGGTCTTGTCTTTGGGTGTTCTTGCCTGAGGGACAGACATGATTGTCACATTAGGAAAACTCCTGGCCTGGGGAGGAGGTGTAGCACCTCAATGGAAGACTGGACAGAAGGGATAACTTGGAGAGTCCCGGTCCGAGGGATAGCCCAGGTCTCTGTAACTCTTGTCTGAGGAGACAGGTTACAGTCTGAGGACTTGACTGACAGATACACATAGATTGAAAATAGGGTTGGTGAGCTGTCTCCCAGTCTGGTGTTGGGGGTGCATTGCTGAGGATGCTATCTGGAGGTGATGTTGGGCAAACTTCCTACAGAAGTTAACTCTGAAAATGTGTCCAGGGTCTGGGACAGTGGGTGCAGTTGTTGGTAACGTTGGGGCATAGTCTTCAGTTTTTCTACAAATATATGTGACTGTTGGGGTCAGTTGGGCTAAGGCAATGCAGAACAAAGAGGTCAGACCTGAGCCTGACCTCGCTCACAAAAATGTCCTGGAATCTAGGACTTTACAGTGAACATGTCATTTCTCACCCATGGTCACATATGTCCTCACACAGGCACTGCAGGCCACATCATTCCCATCCTGCAGACAAGGATATTCACAAGGAAACAAAGCAACTTGCTCAAAGTCATACAGCTGGCAAACGATGGTGCTTGGGACTCCTCCATCCCCCACCTCAGGTCTTCTGGCAAAGCAATCCGGCCAGTGAAAGGAAAGAAGGCCTGAAAGGGGGTGTTGTACAGAGACTGGGCAGAGCCCCTGGCTGGCACCCTCTTCTGGCCATAGGGTGTAAGTGCACTCTGTCCATGCCCCAGAAATAGAGAAGGGAATTTCTGTCTCTGATACATCTGACCTCAATGCATTGCTGTCCAGCAGGGTTGGAATTACTGTTTCCAATTTTGCACAAGAAAACTGAGACTCAGGGAGGGGAGGTAACTTGCTAGAGGTGAAGTTTGAGCTACCTATGCATGGCCATGCCCCTGTGTCACCTTCGCTTAGCTGCTTTGCAGAGTTGGAAGTCCACCTGAGTCTGTGGGAGGGGGAGGGCTGACGGCTCTGGCACTTCAAGCAATATGCCATGTGTCAGGTATTGCATGCACACTTTTTGCCACTGAAGTCCACACAGATCTTCAGGGAGACCTCGGTGGCTTCATTCTATGGCAGAGTGAGGAGCAGGGAGGTTAAATCATATCTGTGAGCAAAAGCTGATTAATGAGCAAGTTGGGATGTCTTATATCTAATTGCTTCCCTCCTCTTGCTGGAAAGGTCACACAGGCATGTGACCTATATTTTTACTTCTGTAGTGTGGCATAAGGAAAGTCCTATGATGGTTGGATTTGGGAGCCATTACTATTCCTTGCCCCCAAGTACCAATGCCATTTGAGACTCTAATAAAATACTGTACTTAGCTGGACTTTGAAATTCCATCATCAGAGTCTCATTTGTTTGGGTTGATCCTGTAAAAACACAAAGGGCTTTTGGGCTCACCTCTGTAAAACACTCATTTTGAGGATTGTTTAACTTCCCTGAGAGACATCAGCTCATGGCTCAAGTCACCAATTTCACTGCCTCCTGGGCTCCATATTTGCTTCTGAAGTATTAACCTAAGAGTTCACAATAACAACAACTTAAACAGCAACTAATATGTACTGACCACACACCATGCTGCATTTGGTCCAGAAAACATTTCTATAAACAGGACACTGTGATTGCCATCCCCATTCTTACAGAGGAAGAGACTAAGGTGCACAGCAGTTATGCCTGTGTTCAGCACAAGCCATGTAGCTGGTCACAGCAGGGTTGATCCCAGAACCAAGACAGGCTGGGGCAAGGGGCTGATTTTTTTTTTTTTTTTTTTGGTACCAGGAATTGCATGCAAGGCAAGGCAAGCACTCACTCTATCACTGAGCTGTATCTCCAGTCCTTTACCCCAGTTTCTTTTCTTCTTCTTCTCTTCCTCCTCCTCCTCCTTTAGTTGTAGATGGACACAATGCCTTTATTTTGTTTACTTATTTTTATGTGGTACTGAGAATCAAATCCAGGGTCTCACAGGTGCAAGGCAAGCGCTCTACCACTGAGCCCCAGCCCCAGCCCTCTTTTCTTTTTTCTTCTTGCCCATTGAGAGAGGGATTCTGGACTGGGAAGGGGCTCCAGCATCTGCTAACCCATGGAAGATCTTTCAGAGCCTTCAGTGGCCTTAGTGGCCTGTTTCTCTGAATTCACTGTATAGGATCTGGTGCCTATTTGGTCTGCAGGATGGGATGAGCCTTTAGGAAAGGTTGATGTTGGGACATAGGGATATTGGTCCTGCTCTCAAGACTTGATGGGAAAAGTTTCACTTTTTTCCTCCTTGATTCTGATCTTTCTTAGAATTTCCTGGTTACCCTGTTAGAGGATGAGACTTACGAAAAGAAAAGCTGGTGTGAACCTTTTTCTTCTATATGCATTCTAAGGCTCTGGTCAGCCTCCCTATTTTACATGGTGGCATGGTGGATGCCAACCCAAATATACCCAATCCTGGAGGAGACTCTTTCTTGAATCTGAAAAGCCTGGGCCCCATGTTGTGGCCCACAGGGGAGGCATGTGACCTCAAGGCCAGACTTCTGACTTTTTTGTGTGTGGTGCTGGAATTTGAACTTGGAGCCTCGTGCATACTAAGCAAGTGCTCTATCGCTGAGCACCATTCCCATCCCTAGACTTCTGACTTGTATTATAGAACTAGTGTCAGTCAACCATTTGGGCTCTGAAGGATTCCATGAGAAAGGAGAGCTTAGTACTGGCTGAGGTAGAATATCCCCCATGGCAGGCTGGGAGGGACTCTTGGCAGTGCTGGATCTGACCTAGAGGAATGCAGGAGGAGGCAGGTCTCATTCTAGTCTTAGGACTAACATTCATTCCCATTTCTCTTCCAGTTTGGCTTCTTGGTGACCCCGAAGCCGGTGAGGAAGGTAAAGGAACCAGCAGAGCCCATAGGAGCCTGATGTCCCTTTCCTGGATGGTCCTTTCCCCAGCTGCTATAAAGGGCCTGATGTGTAAGTTGTGCTTGACCAATTTTAGGCCACTGGGGTAACACTGGACTGTGAAACCAGGTTGCACAGAAGCCCACTTCTCCTTCCTCCTCCCAGGCCAATGTGTAATCAGTGGGATTTGTCGGTGTGGCCATCTTCCAATGTGTCCTATATAAACCCCCAAGGAACCCATACCATCTGAGGTCAAAAGTTACCCCAGGCCTCATGGCCACATGGCCAGTCCACAGAGGAACTGGGACCCTTACTTTGGTTCATTCCCTCTCATAACTTCCCCCATCTCAACCCAGCCACCTCAGCTTGTAGTCTCAGCCACTGGACAAGAAGTCATTCGAGGTCAAATCGGGGAGACTTTTTGGAAGCTATGGGAGCAAAGAGAAGAAGGTTGCTGTGTCTGGTTGGAGATCAGGGAAAGCTTTGCTGGTGGAAAGGCATGCCAAACAGAGGGACCAGCTGCAGAATTAGGAGAAAGGGCAGTGAGCCTAGTGGTTGGGATGTGTGTGGCTGCCTGGCACTTGGGGTGTGCAGGGCTGTGGTGAGGGCCATGGGGAGAAACAGGGCTGTGGGCCCTGATGCTAGGCCAGGGGTGTGTAGGCTTCTAAAGGCAGTGGCTTGAAATGGCCAAACTGGTGGTTTGGAAGAGCTCCTGGACAATGGTGTAGAGGGTAGACTGTGGTCTGGGGAGAGCCTGGAACCTAGGGAAGATGGAGTCTGGAGGTTTCGGTGGCACTGCATGGAAGAGAAGGTGGGTCTGGTAGGGGAGATGGAGGGGTGTTCCCAGGAGAGGAAGGAGCAGGTGGGCTGTTCCTCAGATTTTCAGCTCAGGGCTCATTTAGTGAGTATTCAGCAGATCGGGTGAGGGAGCCCAGTGGGGACAACCAGGGAATTCATGAGAATTTTGAACTCAGAGATACAGACCAGGTGGTGTCTGGTTCATTGTAACTGGGAGGGGATGTCTCTAGGAAGACTTGAGAAAGCTGAAGAGAAGCAGCCCGAGTCCCTGATATTAAGAGGACAGCCCTTGGAAGAGACAAAGACAGGAGGAAAAGCAGGAAACAGGCAGCAGGGGAGATGGGCCAGGGCAGTTTCAGGTGGAGAAGCTGTCACCTGCACCTGTATATAGCGAGGCAAGGCTTGAGGGTGGTCACTGGACCAGGGAGGGCTGGCCAGCCTGCTGGGACTTGAGTGTGAGTGAAAAAGCTGGTTCATCCAATGTAGACAGCCTTCCCTCAGGCTCAGGTAGGGAGGACCCAGGCCACATCTGCTGGATGGAAGGGGGCACAGGACATTTTTAGGCTGAAAAGAGTCAACAGAGAAGGATCTAGGAGAGGGAGACACGGAGCCAAGTCTCTGAGCTGACTAAAGGGCTGGGTACGGGGAACAGGGTGGTCCAGCCTTGAACTGAGTGTGGGGGAAACTTCTCCCTTGGGAAGGAGAGTGTCTGTGGGGGCATGGATACCGTTATTCATCAAAAGTTAAAGTCAGGCACAGCGGCGCACACCTGTAATCCCAGAGGCTCAGGAGGCTGAGACAAGAGGATCACAAGTTCAAAGCCAGTCTCAACAATTTAGTGAGGTCCTAAGCAACTCACTGAGATCCTGGGCTGAGGATGTGGCTCAGTGATTAAGTGTCCCTGGGCTCAATCCCTGGTATTTATTGTTAGGTTGTAGGTGGACAGAATATCTTTATTTTTTATTTTTATGTGGTGCTGAGGATCGAATCCAGTGCCTCACGCATGCTAGGCGAACACGCTACCACTGAGCCACAACCCTAGCCCCAGGGGACTTAACTTTCTTGTGCAACGGGCCTGGGAGACCTGCGGCCATCTCAGGGAGATGGGGAAATTATTTCTTTGTCTTGCACATCAGGCAAACCTGGCCTGCTGACCAGCCCCCATGAGGCAACAGCGGACAGTGGGGCTGAGGCAAGCTGCAGCCCACACCCTGGCAGCCAGCCCAAGACAGGGCCGGGTCAGGAGGGCCTAGGGTTGGGCCTTTGCATCAGGCTCAGGATGGGCATAAAGGAGGCTCCTGTGGGTTGGAGGAGGCAGTCTTGGAGACCATGCAGACCCAGAGAGGTGTTCCTTCTCTGGGATGGTGGTCACTGTTGCTGCTGCTGCTGGGCCTGGTGATGCCTCCAGCCATTGCCCAGACCCTCAGCTACCAGGAGGCTGTGCTCCATGCTGTAGATGGCTTCAATCAGCAGTCCTCTGATGCCAACCTCTACCGCCTCCTGAGATTGGACTCCCAGTCCCTGGGGGTGAGCTGGTGGGGAGGACTGACTCTGCTCTAGCTAGGATTGGCCACACTGGGCTTCTGCTCTATCTCCTGCCAGGAAAGCACTTCCTCCTGTTAGTGTGGTCCTCCCTCTTCCAGGGAAACTTCCTGGAGCTGTGTTTTCTTCCTAGCATGATGTTTTTC